>JAWZYV010010921.1:600000-802509 GCA_038373885.1 Cheiracanthium punctorium | reverse complement strand
GCTAACCAGCTGATGCTTAAGAATTCTGCATTCCAAATTTTCCTAGCATTTTCTTTGAATATCACTGCAGAGATTGCTTTATTTTATTTTATTTTGTTAATACTAACAATTATCTACACGTGGGATCTAGACCGAGTACGGGGTGCTCTACATGGGGGTCTTAATCTGTATTTATGCGAAGTTTTGGAGAAAACAGCATAAGATTCCGAACGGCTAGATCGACGGATGAAACCTGAATTTGAACCAGGCACATTTTTTCTCCTAGTTGAGAGCGCTATGCACTCAGCCACTCGTTGGGCCTCCAGAAATTGATGTTATGTGGCAAGCCTACACTAGAGGCATCTGCATTCTGGGGCGGTTGCCTAGGTCGGAGGAGTTTTTCAGAGGTTCTAGAGCGTATTCATGTTGAATCTGGAGAAAATTGACCAAAACTCCAGAAAGTTAGATCAACAGCTGCGCAGTAGGCCAAAACGCGGGACCTTCGCACTTCAGCCATGTATCATGTTAAGTGTCTTATCCACTCGGCCATGGTGGGGCCCAGAAATTAGAATGTTGGATGCTCTTGCTTCATGAAACCATTTACGTGCAGAAGCGCCTTAGGAAACTCTTCTAATCAGCCACATTGACTTTTCGGCTATTTGGATTTGGATCCGAAACTAAATTTTTGTGCTGCTTCAAGAATTTTCTCTTTGCTTCTAAAATACCTTTGAGAATACACTCAGGGAGTTGAAATTATCTTGCGAATTGCATTTTTGACCAGGGCCGCAACTAGAGGTGGGGGAAAGCAGGGCACATGCCCCAGGTGCAGTGCTAAAGGAGGGTGCCAAAAACAGTTATCGTTCCTTGGGAGGGGATGCCCTAATTAACGTTTGCCCTGGGTGTTGTAAACTGTAGTTGCGGCACTGTTTTTGACATTCTCCAACACTTTTTTCCTACTCTTAAAAAATTTCCCTCCTGTTCATGAAAAGTAAGATGAAAAAAAAAAATCGTCTTAAAAAGAAATGACGTCATCTTTGAATAGAAATTTTTTGCGTTGGAGGGGCCGAAATATATCGTCTTTGGAAAGAGATTGTCACTAAACAGAGAGTCAACTGTATATACACTACTTTTTAAAATTTCAATTCATGTGAAAATTTACAATAAAAAAAGGTACTTACGTATTATCCCAGCACTGGGATAATACGCAAGTACCCATGGTCATTCCCGCAAAACTATTTTTTCATTAAATGTGCTGGCAAACTGTTTACAATCGTATTCCAAACCATAAACAATTTCATGTGCCCGGCATTTATCTTGGCGAAAAATCGCTAGTCTTGGCTGACTGCCGGGATAATACGTAAGTACCCCAAAAAATTCTTCTCTAATCCATAGTATAGCTAGCTCTGGGGGGGGGGCGAGCACCTTCCTCCTTGGATCCGCCACTGTCCAACTGTCAAGACATATCACAGTTACTTCAGCGACCACCTTTCCATTGTTCAAGAATATTTTTGTACAATGCAACCAAAAAATTACTAAGGGAGGAGCAGTGATGGCGCCAGACTTTCCCCAACGGGAGGGCCATCTTCCCCGACAGGGGGGGGCCAAACGATAAAACCCCAAAATTTTACGTTTCTGTACTTGCACAGCCTCTCAAAAAAGTATTCGAGTAAGAGATAAATTTCCTACTTTGGTTTCGTATATTAAAAATTATTATGATGAGATGGTCATTAATTATCTGTTCTTGGTTAACAGGAAAGCCCAGTGATTTTCACCAAAGTCGTAGTTAAAAAGGTCGTTACGAAGGCAATTGTCAGCAGATCGGGCAACTCTGCTTACCCTAGAAATGTGGATCTTGTTCGCTGGTTCCTTCGAATCCCGAGAAACATACTCCGAGCTGCAGATAATCAATATTTAGTATATGAATATCGTTAAATTCCAAGCAGAATGAGAATGGAAGTGAACGGAACCTCTACGGTCGGGTCAGACACTTTGAAAGGAATTTATCTGGTTGCAAAACTTCCTTCGTTTTTCTAAACCAACAAATTCTCTAAAAAAATCCCCGACGACACTCCCCGACAGGGGGGCCAGTGATCCCCGACGGGGGTTGCATGGCCCCCTCCGATCCCCCCGCTGGCGCCACCCCTGGGGAGGAGGAAGGAAGGGAGATTACCCTGGTTGAAGAAGTGGCATCAGTTTATAAATTTCTCGTGAATAACGTGACTAAATCCTGTATTATTCATGTACATCTAAATCAAGTTTAACTTTTATTTAAAAAATATTCACATCTCAGGCTTTTGGTGTGTACATCTGCCAGAGAAAAGTTTGGAAATCGTCAAGAAAACTTCGACAGTGTAATTTATATAAAAAATTTAAATAAAAACTTACTACTGTGGGCAACAATGGTGATCTTGAAATACAGGATATTTCAGTCGATTTTGTTTACATCTGAAAATAAAACAAGTTAATAATAATATTAAAACCAAAACGCCTTTAAGTTTTTTATGGTGGTGTGGTTGGGTGCATATGTAATTCGTCTCGTGTCGTCTGCTAGTTTTGTTTGCTGCGCCGATGGTTATTTTTTATGAAAACACAGTTGCAATAAAATACCCTTTTATTCAAATATGAGGCAATTTTAAATTTAGGATACGCATGTATGTACAAGTAAAAAATAAATGCTGCAGAATCATATTAATGTTGAAAGTGGACTTTTTAAAAATTTTAGATGGCAACAGCCCGTAGGCCAAGAGCCATGTTGTTTTTTGTTTTTGCTGTATTTATTTGATTGATTGAGATTTACAGCCGGCCATTTTGCGTTTGGTGTACGTATAGTCTATAAATCTACTTTCAGCCATTATTATTCAGTATTAATTCTCTAGAGGATTTTAGGTAATTTCTATTTGTATTAGTTGCGCAGTTTGTTTCTAAAGTTCAGTGATAAATAAACGAAATTAAAAATACAAACGCGGCATTACTTTAATCAAGAACTATTGGCTAAAATTGATCAGCTTTCTGTAACATATGCGAATAAATTGTTTGGGTTTTATGCTTTTAGGTATTTAGGTTTTTTAATACAGTTGTCTTTCTAGCTAGATGATGGATGAGTTTAAAACATTAATGGATAAAATGGCAGATACTGTTAGTGTCGTTAGTGGTAAATACGATTTTGCATTTTTCATAATCTTGCGAAGTATGGGCAAAAGATGTGTATTAGAATGGTGTATGAGTATGGGACTAATTCCGCATGAAGTTGTTTGCAGAGTTTGTAATGAACCAATGAAGTTGACTCAAAGGGCCGATACAACTGATGGCTTTGTGTGGATTTGTCGAATTAGGAAAGGGGGTACTAAACATTATGCTATGAAATCTGTTCGTACTGGTTCTTTTTTTCAGTGTAGTAGGACAAGCATTATCAATATTTTGATGCTGACGTATTTATGGGTAAAAAATGTTTCTACGGGTTTTATTGTAGATGAACTCGGTATAGGCAGAAGGACTGTTTTAGAGTGGTTGGATTATTTAAGAGAATTTTGCCTTGATATGTGTGTTCACAAAAGCACATTAGTTGGTGGACCTAATGTAGTACTGGAGCTTGTTGAGTGTAAATTTGGAAAAAAGAAATACTTTAAAGGCAGTAGATTGCATGGTAAATGGATGTATGGTGGCACTGAGGTTAGTACTGGAAAATTCTTTGTGGAGCTTGTTGAAGTTAGAAGTAAAAAATCTTTGCTAAATGTACTTGAAAAGTATGTGTTGCCTGGAACAATCATTGTATCTGATTGCTGGAAGGAATATAAATGTAAAGATGATGATGATTTTATGCTTTTGGCTGCAAATCGTGGTCTTGCATTCAAGAATCCTAGCACAGAATGTTCTGAAAGTTCAATATTTAGTTTGAAGGCTATTATTAAACATATGCCTTATGGCCATCGTCGTAGCATTGAACAATATGATGCTCATTTGGCTGAATTTATGTGGAGAAGATTTAATTCTGGAAATCCTAGTAGTATGTTTCAGACCTTTCTTAGTGATTTAATCAATATCTTTCCAACAGAAGGATTAAAAGGTAAGTATACATCGAGTCAGCCATGTAAACATTGTGTATATATATATATATATATATATATATATATATATATATATATATATATATATATATATATGTATATATATATATTGAATGTCTTGTCCTAGTAATAAATTCAAATACTTTTGTAATTTATATATTTTTTTTTTCTGTATTATTCTTTTAGTGTGACGCAGTCTTTATGCTGAGAGCTTTTTGTGCCATTTCAAGAGTTCCACTTCAAAGTGAGTTTTATTCTTCCAGTAAATATAGTTCTAATTTGGGTCATTCTCACGAAAAAGGTACAAACAGCTAAGAAAAAATTAATTTTACAAAAGTATGTAAAAATCTTGAAAATTGCATGGATATATTTATTTATGTTTAATAAACAGTTTTATAATGGTAGTCAAGTTTTCTATTTTATTTTTAACAAGTTTTTGATATTTTTAAATTTTAACATGTCCACGGAAGAGACATAACTGTCAACGGAAGGGACATTTGCATTTTAAAGCTTTGATGGAGAACATAAACAAGTGATTATGAGTCATTTATTTCTTAAATTATGATATTAAAGTAAATAATTTGTCATTTATTTCTAATTATTATACAGTAAGATTCCTATTAAAGGCCAGTGCAAGTAAACATGCATTTTTTAATAAATAGTTCTTTTTAAATAATGAAACTTATTGTGCATTAGTTAATTATATGAAAATATTTTGCAGGAAAATAATCATTTAATTGATAATTATATTAATTATCAATTAATTAATAAACATCAGACATTCATTTATTAATGAACAAAAGAAAATACAAATATTAACATTTCAAAACTGTTATGTTATCAGCCTAAATTTTTAAAGTGCTGAATGTCTATCAAACATGTAATGATTTCTCATGTCCAAAACAGGCTGTTTGAGAATATAGACAACATCAGTATTTTCGACAACAGAGATGTCTTCAACAGTTGGAAATATAAATTTATTTATTCCTGTTAATTTTCGCATGAATTTGATAGTATACTCTTCAAAATTGTCTTCTGACATAATCATTCGTTTCAGCTTTACTTGAGTTTTCAGCAATTGTTTCCTCAACTGAAAAAACACTCAAAATACTGGTGTTAAACGATAAAGTAATTAAAAAACTTTGTAAAAAACACACATAAGAAGTAAAAGGAAAAAGGATACGCGTTTCGTTCAAAAATTGTTTTGAACTTCTTCAGTCCAAGCCCTTCGACGTAAAGAACACAGGGAACTGAAAAGAGAAAAAAAACAAGCAAGATGTTGCCACAAGGGCAAAGAAAAGTCGAACAAAACCACGGAGAGGGGAGGAAAAAAATTAAAAAGGGAGATAGAAAGGAAAGGAAAGAAGCACAAAAAATACAGAAATAAAAAAGGAATAAAGAAAAATAATAAAAAGGGAACACACAAGTACAAACACACACACAAAAAAGAGAAAACAGAACAAAAAACAAATAGCACACGTTTTTTTTTTGTTTTTTTTAATATTTATTTATTTTATTTTTTTTTTTTAAACCACGAACAGGACAGCACAATAAATATATATAAATATATATATATATATTTTTTAAATAAAAACGTAAAAGAAAGACAGTAACACACGTACATACACATTAAAGAAACAGGGGGGGGGAAAAAGGGGGGGTAGACGAAGAAAGTGAAAAGAACCTTACAACAGCAACTTCCAAGCAGAATGAACGAAAGGAACGGAAGAACCATCGTTCACAAGACGATCTAAGTGCTGGGTAATGGAAAAACCTTCCAAAAAATCCAGATGGGACAAAGACTGAGGAGTGCACAAAATCTTAGCCTTAGAAAACTGAAATCGATGATTGGAATTCCAACAATGTGAGGCAATAGAAGATTTGGAAAGTTCGTGCTTAGAGACATATCTCTCATGCTCTTTAAGCCTAAATTTGAGAGCTCTTCTGGTCTGACCAATATAGCCCAAATCACAAGATTCACAAGGAATATAATAAACACCCCAACGGTTCTCAGTAGGAATAGGATCTTTAAGGGAAGAAAATTTAAGTTTATTAACAGGTTTAAAAATGACTTGGAAACCGAAATTTTTGAGAAGTTTAGAAATTTTGTAGCATAAAGGTGAAAAGAAAGGTAGTACAATTAATTCGTTGTGAAAATTAATAGTATTAGTAGAAGTATTAGGCTTATTAAATTTAGAAACAGCTTTATCAATAATAGAGGGGCTAAAACCACGAGAAACAGCAAGGATTTTAAGTAACTAATTTCATTATTAAGAGAAGAAGAATCAGAGCAAATTTTGATAGCACGAAACACATAAGTGTAAAAAGCAGAAAGTTTTTGCTGGTAAGGATGATTAGATAGGGCATGAGGAGGTAAAGATATAGAAAAGGGCTTGCGGAAAACAGAAGTAGAGAAACCGTCAGGATTCCTAGAAACAAGAACATCCAAAAAAGGTAAAGAATTGTTGCACTCCTCTTCTAGAGTAAATTGGATACACGGATCAACAGAATTAACGATCAAAAGTAAATTAGAAATATCACAATTGGAATCCACTAGAACAAAAGTATCGTCAACATATCTGACCCAGCACGGAAAATTAAAGACCTTGAAGAGTTTCTCTTCAAAATAATGCATATAAATATCACATAAGAGAGGTGAGAGAGAATTACCCATAGCAAGACCCTCGGTTTGTTTATGGAAAGAGCCATTAAAAATGAAAGCAGTTTGTTTAATACAAACGCTTACTAAAGCTATAAATGAGAGATATGTCTCTAAGCACGAACTTTCCAAATCTTCTATTGCCTCACATTGTTGGAATTCCAATCATCGATTTCAGTTTTCTAAGGCTAAGATTTTGTGCACTCCTCAGTCTTTGTCCCATCTGGATTTTTTTGGAAGGTTTTTCCATTACCCAGCACTTAGATCGTCTTGTGAACGATGGTTCTTCCGTTCCTTTCGTTCATTCTGCTTGGAAGTTGCTGTTGTAAGGTTCTTTTCACTTTCTTCGTCTACCCCCCCCTTTTTCCCCCCCCCTGTTTCTTTAATGTGTATGTACGTGTGTTACTGTCTTTCTTTTTCGTTTTTATTTAAAAAATATATATATATATATTTTTATATATATTTATTGTGCTGTCCTGTTCGTGGTTTAAAAAAAAAAAAAAGAAAAAAACGTGTGCTATTTGTTTTTTGTTTGTTTGTTCTGTTTTCTCTTTTTTGTGTGTGTGTTTGTACTTGTGTGTTCCCTTTTTTATTATTTTTCTTTATTCCTTTTTTATTTCTGTATTTTTTGTGCTTCTTTCCTTTCCTTTCTATCCCCCTTTTTAATTTTTTTCTCCCCTCTCCGTGGTTTTGTTCGACTTTTCTTTGCCCCTTGTGGCAACATCTTGCTTGTTTTTTTCTCTTTTCAGTTCCCTGTGTTCTTTACGTCAAAGGGCTTGGACTGAAGAAGTTCAAAACAATTTTTGAACGAAACGCGTATCCTTTTTCCTTTTACTTCTTATGTGTGTTTTTTACAAAGTTTTTTAATTACTTTATCGTTTAACACCAGTATTTTGAGTGTTTTTTCAGTTGTTTTGTTTATTTGGACTATTAACACTCACTTTTGTTCTCTCTTTTCTTCCTTCCTTCTTCGTGTGCTTTTTCTTGCTTATTTCTTTTCTGTTTTTGTGTTTTCTGTATGGATTCATCTTTGTTTAACCGTTTTTCCCGTTTACGATTGAAACGTTCTCGTTTCTTGAATCATTTAGGTTTTCTTGTTCGATGCAAACGCAGTAATGTCATTCCTAAGTTCATTGACATTAAGTGCAATATTCACGGTTCTTCTCGTGTTGATAAGGCTCTGAATAGGTCTAAACGGGCGGTTTTACGGGCTTTTATTCAGGATGTTCGTTATAAAGTTTCGATTCTTGAATCTGATCTTTATGATCTCCATTTGCTTTTGAGTAAGTCTTACCCTGCGTTTGCTAACTGGGAAAAACGGAATTTCGCTTATGTCGAACAACGTTCTATTTCTCACAGAGCTACTTTGGATAAGAAATTCCAAGCTCTTCTTCCGGTTAGGTCTTCCCTCGGTTCTGTTAGGCCTCTTGTTCAGGACACTGTTGTTAATTTGTCTTCACATGTTTTAACTGATTCTCAGAGAGATGCTCTTAGTTTAGGTTTGAATTTTTCTCGTGTTAGTAACGTTTCGGTTTCCAAACTTATTGCTCCTATGGAAAACTCCTTTAAAAATAGTAAACTCTCTTCTAACCAACTTGATACTTTGCGACATCTTATTGCTAATACTATCTCTTCAAATAATATGCATGCCAAATCTAACCTCTCTCGTTCTCAAAAAACTGCTCTGAAAGAACTTAATTCTAACCCTAATTTACTCATTACTAAAGCTGATAAAGGCGGCCAGACTGTTTTACTTGATAAATCTTCTTATGTTGATTGTATTAATAACATGCTAACCACTGGTCCATACACTAAATTAAATTCTGATCCTACTAACAGTCACCTTTCTGAAATTAAACACACTGTGAAGTCCTCTGTAATCTTAAATGCTCAAACTAAACGTTATGTTATTCCTTCTATTGCTAACTGTGCTCGTTTCTATGCCCTTCCTAAAATTCATAAACCTTCTCTTGCCTTTCGCCCCATTGTTTCTAACATTGGTACTGCTTCTTATAACCTTGCACGTTTCCTCTCGCATACTCTTTCACCTTTGACTGCTAGTAATACCCACACTGTTAAAAACTCTTATGATTTCGTTAACAAAGTTAAACTTCTTTCTCCTACTAATTGTAAAATGCTTTCTCTTGATGTTAAATCTTTATTCACTAATGTTCCTATCCAAGGTGCGATTGACTGTTTGGAAAAGCGTTTACGCGAGTTTCATTATTCTTCTATTGAGATTAAAGAGTTTATAGCTTTAGTAAGCGTTTGTATTAAACAAACTGCTTTCATTTTTAATGGCTCTTTCTATAAACAAACCGAGGGTCTTGCTATGGGTAATTCTCTCTCACCTCTCTTATGTGATATTTATATGCATTATTTTGAAGAGAAACTCTTCAAGGTCTTTAATTTTCCGTGCTGGGTCAGATATGTTGACGATACTTTCGTTCTAGTGGATTCCAATTGTGATATTTCTAATTTACTTTTGATCGTTAATTCTGTTGATCCGTGTATCCAATTTACTCTAGAAGAGGAGTGCAACAATTCTTTACCTTTTTTGGATGTTCTTGTTTCTAGGAATCCTGACGGTTTCTCTACTTCTGTTTTCCGCAAGCCCTTTTCTATATCTTTACCTCCTCATGCCCTATCTAATCATCCTTACCAGCAAAAACTTTCTGCTTTTTACACTTATGTGTTTCGTGCTATCAAAATTTGCTCTGATTCTTCTTCTCTTAATAATGAAATTAGTTACTTAAAATCCTTAGCTGTTTCTCGTGGTTTTAGCCCCTCTATTATTGATAAAGCTGTTTCTAAATTTAATAAGCCTAATACTTCTACTAATACTATTAATTTTCACAACGAATTAATTGTACTACCTTTCTTTTCACCTTTATGCTACAAAATTTCTAAACTTCTCAAAAATTTCGGTTTCAAAGTCATTTTTAAACCTGTTAATAAACTTAAATTTTCTTCCCTTAAAGATCCTATTCCTACTGAGAACCGTTGGGGTGTTTATTATATTCCTTGTGAATCTTGTGATTTGGGCTATATTGGTCAGACCAGAAGAGCTCTCAAATTTAGGCTCAAAGAGCATGAGAGATATGTCTCTAAGCACGAACTTTCCAAATCTTCTATTGCCTCACATTGTTGGAATTCCAATCATCGATTTCAGTTTTCTAAGGCTAAGATTTTGTGCACTCCTCAGTCTTTGTCCCATCTGGATTTTTTGGAAGGTTTTTCCATTACCCAGCACTTAGATCGTCTTGTGAACGATGGTTCTTCCGTTCCTTTCGTTCATTCTGCTTGGAAGTTGCTGTTGTAAGGTTCTTTTCACTTTCTTCGTCTACCCCCCCTTTTTTCCCCCCCCCTGTTTCTTTAATGTGTATGTACGTGTGTTACTGTCTTTCTTTTACGTTTTTATTTAAAAAATATATATATATATATATATATATATATATATATATATTTATATATATTTATTGTGCTGTCCTGTTCGTGGTTTAAAAAAAAAAAATAAATAAATAAATATTAAAAAAAAAAAAAAAAAAAAACGTGTGCTATTTGTTTTTTGTTCTGTTTTCTCTTTTTTGTGTGTGTGTTTGTACTTGTGTGTTCCCTTTTTTATTATTTTTCTTTATTCCTTTTTTATTTCTGTATTTTTTGTGCTTCTTTCCTTTCCTTTCTATCCCCCTTTTTAATTTTTTTCCTCCCCTCTCCGTGGTTTTGTTCGACTTTTCTTTGCCCTTGTGGCAACATCTTGCTTGTTTTTTTTCTCTTTTCAGTTCCCTGTGTTCTTTACGTCGAAGGGCTTGGACTGAAGAAGTTCAAAACAATTTTTGAACGAAACGCATATCCTTTTTCCTTTTACTTCTTATGTGTGTTTTTTACAAAGTTTTTTAATTACTTAATTGTTTCCTCACTCTCAGAGTCAGAATACACATCATAATAGGAAAGTTTATTCTTTGGCATTTTTAGCAAGTTTAATCGATCCCAAATGATAATGTGCACATTGATCACTTTTGCAAGTGAAACATGTGAGAGATCTTGCTTCAATATTTGTCTCACCCTTTTTAAATACAACCTCATGAATTTTCATTGTTCCAGGAAATGTTGAAATGTATTTAGGAATTTGAATTTCTATCATACTTATAGAAACTTCTTCAACTTTTTTTACTGTTATGCTTTTACAGTGTTGTTGAAGTACTGAAACTAGAGTCTCACAATTTGGAATATCAATTTGCTGAGCTACTAAATTATCAGCAGTTCTTTTGATTGCTGCTCCAACTCCGTCTGGAGCACCTTTTCCATGAGAACTCTCACTGTAGTGCCAATGAATTTCATCCACATTAAATTGGGAGGATAAATATCCACCTATCAACTGGAACATGGCTTTGTTTTTGTACTGAGCACTTGGCCCATCACTAAGAAAATGGATCTTTTTAAAATCAGGTATGACAGACTTAATATCTTCATAAAGAGAAAGCAACTGCTGCAGCACCATGTCTATTACATGCGCTGATTGTGGCATAGGAGACAGGATTTTCTTTAATCTCTTTCTGACAATACATAACACAAATATGTGTAGTTACCTGTGGTTTTGAGCCACCAAAGTGGGCAGATTGGATTTCTCTGTTAAATTTGCGCAAATAATTTTCTGAAAAATCAATGTGCATTAGTATTTCATTCTTTTCTAAACTTTTTTTAATGTTTGAGACCTCCTCATACTGATGCACGATGTTTGACACATGTATTAAAAACTTAACAGTATCAGAAAAAATTATTTTAGTAATTCTTTTTTAGTACTCTGAATATCCACTTTCATACTTTTGGGGCACATTTTTATTTCACCTTTAATCTGCACAGGAACCTTTTTAGTAATCCATTTATGAAAAAGCACAAGTTCATCTTGAAAGTCGTTTACTTTAATTTTATTTAACTTGCATTCATCACATTCCCGATTTAAGCAAAGTTCATTTTTGGGATCACAGCACTTTGTTTTAAGAACTTCTGATCAACATTTTTCACTAATTATATTCAAGTTATGCAACTTCCTTATTGAAAGTAACATGTTTTCATGTACTTTGCATAAACATGTTTCTCTATCAGAAGCTTTTGGAAACACTATCCAAAATGGTCTGAGACGACAAAAAGTTTGATAACTAATTTGCTGATGCTGAGGATACTCTTTTATAAACACTTTATGTAAATTATACATAGTGTCATTCAAATAACGCTTTTGTTTTTTCTGTTTTTTTTTCTTTCTTGTTATTGTTTCTTTCTTCCCAGGGCACAAACGACTTGCTTTGTCAGTTTCTAGAAATTTCATTATATTTAACTTGGTTCTTTCAAATTTATGATCCCTGTTTGACACCATCTTAAGAGTTTTATCTTGACATTTGCTGAGCATTTTACTTGAAGTTATTTTTTTTAACTGATTGAATAACCGATATTTCTTTATAATTTTCCCAGTCAAAACTTGCAGCATTGTCTTTTTCACTTTACACGAATTTTGCCTTTTAAAATTAATATGTATTTGTTTGGTAATAGCTTCAGCAAACAGCAATTTTCTGAAGATTTTAGATTTACTGTTTCTGTTTTGACTGTTCAGTTCCCTTCTAACTTTTTTTTTTTTTTTTTTTTTCTGGTGATTCATTTCTACTTTCTTCATTTTTCTTTATTCTATCTAATCGTTTTTTATACTTTTCAAGTCTAGTATTCAGTCTCGCATTTTTCTCTTCTAATTCTTTTATTTTCTTTTTTAATTTATATCGGTTTCTTCTTATGATCTTCTTTCCTCTTATAATTCCACTATTATTTTCTTGGACACTTCCAGCATTATTCAATTCAGGAGGTGAACTAGGAGGAGTATTATTTTTCATATGCTGCTCAGTTGCTTCCAAACATTTCTTTTCTTTGCGATATTTCCTTGCTTTTTCTTTCCAAACTTTTCTTATTATTCTCTTCTCACGGTCATTCATATCTTCAACTTTTTAATTTTTCCAGAAATCTTTCTCTGGTGGTATCGTTCTCTTTTTTCCTACTTTCTTCTAACAATAAAGGATTTTCTTTTAATTTTAATCTAGCACGTCTCATACTAAGTTTTTTCTGCTCTCTTCTCTTCTGAATTTCAGCATCTGACTGCTTTAACTTTTTCTTTTTCAATTTTCCCATTTCCCTAAAAGTAAATAAAGCTCACTGTAAAAATATTTGTTACACATTACTGAAGCTATATTTTTATAATTATTCTATATTAATTGTTTAATTGATTTTATTAAATAACATATAATTTTAGTTATAATTGTTTATCTTCTTTCTTTTAAAAATAAGGTACTGTAATTTATGAAAGAAACGCCGCACTCACGAAAATGAGCTTAGTTAGCTAGAAAATCGTTAGAAACGCCGCAGCCGCGATCGTTGGTAGGGGGGGGGGTGATCCTGGTCAGAAAAAGTCAATGCCAGATAAAATTCAATGTTTTCTAAAATAATTTCTTAATTAAAAATAAATAAATAAAAAATATGTTACCTAATTTATTAAAATTATTAATTAATTACCTAATTTATTAAAAAAGCTATTAAGTTCAGCGGATATATTTCGGGAGAAATTGGATAAACGGTAAAAAATCTCCTTTTTTCTCCCCCTTCCCATAGAATGTTTTAAAGTATTTGCCACTATTTTACAAAGCTTACGATTTCTATTTTCAAATAATCAGATATCAATGTTTATATTCACAAAGGCGAATTTATAGAAATAAAAAAATAACTTCTAAAAACCTTCTTGCATCCACACAAAGTTCGGACAGACTACAAGGCGCTATTAAAATGAAAACAGCAATTGATGTGTGAGAAGAGGCTCCAGTTAAAAGTAAACATTTCCCCCCCCCCCAGGGTTCGTGATTTTTTTTATTTTTTAAAAAATATATAAACAATTGGATTTTTTTAATTTAAATCGGATTTTTTTGAAGATGTTTTAAAAATTCCTAATATGCATTTATTTTGCATATTATAATAGTATGACACTTTAAACAATATATATAAAATATATTTTATGCTATTTTAGCTATTATTATAATAAGTGCATAATAAGACTTTTCACAATGCACTTAAATTCATTTTCACATTGTACCAGACTACTTTTCACAACTTCTACAAGATATTCAATTGTGTGTGGACTACCAGATGTGTCAATTGTCTCAACTAGATAATTCTCACCTTTTCTTGTGGATACTACAGCACATAATATTGGTTCATTATGAACATTTGACCGTCCATCTATACTAAAGTTAACAATTTGTCTATTTAGGTGTTTGGAACATTTTTCTTTCTCTTGAAATATTATCAGGTAATGCTGCACCTATTTCTACTTCATTTGGAGCAGTATCCCTGGCCTTAAAGCACAAATCATCTTTTTAAATGGGGTATGATTAACCTGATGAAAAGCAGAATTGGTGGCATAAATATATCTTGCCACTTCCTCATCTAATATTTGCTTTTGAGTTTTAGTAGTCTTTATGACATAATCATTCATGCTGTTCTTAAGAACAACATCATTTTCTATCTCACTGGTTTTTCTTTTCATAGTAGGTTTGGCTGCCTCAGATTTTGTACAAGTTAAATTGTTCTCAATTGTTTCTTGAGGTTGATCACTATTAATATCATTTCTGTCAGAGGAGAAACATTTATCTGCATGTGCTTTCATTCTGGCTACTAATCCCATGATAACTTTTTCACAGTTCTTGCATTTGGCTTTAACACCTTTTCAAGAAACTGTCTGCTCTTCATTAAGTACATCCAAATATTATCTTTCTTCCTTTCTGCCATTATCCTTGTACTTTAGCAATAGCTCTCTGAACACGGAATCCTAAACAAGAGTGTTCTAAAATCTGAAATAATTCTAGTGTTGCCAATTTTTCTGATCAAATTTCTTTTGTTCTCACACTGTCACACTCAAAAGTCACTCCCCCCCCCTTACCTTGAAGGATTCCCTAAACCACTGCAGTGCCATCTAATGCTATTATAAGAATTTAATTTCATTTGAGTGTTGAAGATTTTTATTTAGAATACATTCTATCAATACAAAAGTCACTTTTGAAAAATGATTTTAATCACTGATTTAAAAAAAAAAAAATCCCTTGATTTAAATAGTGATTATAATCATGATTTTAATCAAGCTGATTTAAATCAACGAACCCTGCCCCCCCCCCCCTCCCCCCGCCAGCTGTTGATTACGTAATGAGCTTGCTTCAGCAAATTGTTTTAAACTGAATGTTGTGTAACAACTCTTATGGTATTTATTTATTATTTTTGATATTTATAACATTGGGGGGAGTAATTTAGTTACCGGGTGTCGCCTATTTTTGGAGACTTTTTTTTCTCGCCAACACACGCTACTTGGCGTTTTTTTTTTTTTTTTTTTTTGTCGCCAAATTTTTCACGTGTGAAACACCATTTTAGAATACGATAAAATAATACAACACGTTGAGCACTGTCAGGAAATACAAATCACTTTAACACTTTAAAATTGCATAGATATTCCACTAAAAAAAAAAAAAAAAAAAAAATACACCATCCATACTTAACACTAAAAAATGTCAGCAAATTCAGTAACAGGCAATTCAAAATGAGCAAACAGTAAACCACTTTTAACTAAAAAAATTTCAGAATATATTAAGCAATCTAGTTCTACAGCTATGTAAACTATGCAACCAGTGGACCATTTTTAACTAAAAAAACCTCAGTGGATTTAGCAACCTAGTTTTACAGCTATGTAAACTCGGCAACCAGTAAACCGTTTTTAACTAAAAGAACAACAGTGGATTAAGCAACCTAGTCATACAGCTAATGTAAACTGAGCAAACACAGGCCCGTTTTCAACTCAAAACAACATCGGTGGATTAAATAACCTACTTATACACATTTACAATTCACACTTAAAACCATAAGCAATTGCGAAAATTCTTTAAAAAAAACACTTACCTTTATCTAAAGAAACTCCTCAAAAATATCCAAAACACACAACAGCTAATAACATAACACCAAAACGCTTTCTTTTACTAACTAACCACATAACCAATATATACTAACCACACACCAAACACCAATAACATAAAACAAGAACTGACTCATCGATTTCAAATTTCCTCCTTTTAAAACCTCGGTTTACCGATTACAGTTAAATTGCCTTAACCAATCACAAAATTCCTTTACCAAACATCCTGGTATCGTTTAATGAATCCACCGAGCGTTTTTTCATCAAACTACAGCATCATCCAACACCTCAACTCAATCTACACAAGTTACAACAGACATCTGACTCTAAGGCTAAAGTAAACAAACTTTCGACCAAACTCCAAGCTTGGCGACACATCGACGCTTGGCGAGGACATCCGGTAACTAAATTTCCCTCACATTGGGATTTATTTTAATAGCACTCAGCAGTTCTTGAGCATACCAATTAGTTGGCAGTGTTTATTCCATAGAGTGCACAGGGCGCAAAGCCACACGGCGAAAAAAAGAAATAACTTTCAGATTAACTTTATTTTATTTTTTGGGGGGGGAAGGGTTAAACTCGCAACATAGACTAATTTTGGCTGAAATTCAGTATTTTAAGAACAATAGAGGTTCATGTGAAAAACGGGTGCATTTAATAGAGGGTAGTGCTATTTTGTGGTATTTTACAGAACTTTAACCCTTCAAAATATATATTCAAAACTTCATTAAAATTTAATTATAGTTCTAAAATGTAGATGTAAAAGATTTACTTCTATTTTTTTTTTCTTTTTACTTAATTGGGGAGACATCGGTTGGATGTATGAAGCCATCCATTTCAGAGCACGGGATATGGACCCATCTCAGGGTGCTCTGACTTTCTCCAAAACTGGATCAAAGATCAAACCTCTTTTCTATGGGGGTAGGTTCGCATTCTGATTCGTTACGCTGTGATCTGTGCACACTAAAGAGTACGTGTCGGTGGTGGTGCCATCTTTTGAGAAAATTATCACTAAACTAATTTTTCAATTTTTCGTTGAAGATCGGCTAAAAAAAATTAAAAATATTGTAAATGCCGCACCCAGTAGAAACGCCGCACTTACTATTTTTTAACTTTTAAACTCATACATGCCGCGGCATTTCTTCCATAAATTACGGTAGTTTCAATTATTTTTTTAAAAACGAAAGAAACTACAAAAATTTATTAAATGTCACTAAAAGTAACTACTGAATGACTTAGTTGATATTATTTTAATTAATCAAACTGTATCATTGTTTTCGAGATATTGTCTCCTCTATGGGCGGGGTCATCCCCTCCGTGGACTTGGCATGTCTACGGAGGGGAATTCCACGGAGGAGACAAAAACTAAGTTTTGATTTATTAAGTGCTTTTGTTTTTAGGTTACGAAAATGATACTTTTTTTTAATTAAATGCAATACTAAGCCTATATGAAAATTGTATTATTATTATAATTGAATGTTTCTTACCTTATTTATGTTGACCACGGAGTATACACTGAGAACTTTGCCAAACTCCAAATGGAACTAATAAACTGGAAAAGCCTCAATAAGTTTAGAACACAACATAAAGTTATCACCTAAGAACAAAATGGCTATCTTTTTTGTAAACTGTCTGATGAGGATTTGACAGGTGGTGCCATCTATTCTATATTTTTTTTAAATTATTTTTTGTGTCCATGGAGGGAGACTCATTTGTTAGGGACAAAGGATAAAAATTCCTTAGTAAAAAAGAAAACTAAAAACAAAATGATTAAGTTAAGACTTTAAACTACTTAATACCCCATAAATGTTTTTTTTTTTTATATATATATATTTAACTTTGCCAAATGCATTCAAAAATATTTTGTACTTCAGTTTGTTTGTTTGTGGGATTACGGCCGATTAGCTACGCGTGGGCTCTAGGTCGAAGGGTGGGGGCCTTTCTAAGGGGTCCTAACCCGTATTTACGCTAAGTTTCGGAGAAAACCACGGAAAACTTGGAACGGTTAGGCCGACGGATGCGCGATGGGACCCGAACCCGGGACCTTCACACTTCGCCCGTCTTCCATTTCCAGTGATATAACCACTGTTTGTACTTCAGATGCAGGGACGTCCACGGAGGGGACTTTTGACTTATATTCACAGACAAAAGAAAGTTAAATATTAGAATTATGTTGTAGAAAATGTATTGAATACCTTATATAAAACTTATATATACATATGAATAACATTACTAGGAAATTTGCTGCAGTTCCTAATATATATCGCTGAGTGACTGTAAAAAGCACCTTTTCGTGAGAATAACCCATTTAATATATGTGCAATATATCATCATACAGCTTGAAATCTCTTCTATTAAAGTTTACCAACAAAAAATTATTTATTTTTAGCTAAACGAAAATTAGAGCATTTTGTTTGCAGTCACACAGAAAAATTTGTTAAGTATATAAATTCATGGCTCCAATGCCTTCCATGTTCAAGCACTACCTGTATGGGTGTCGATTTCAGGTGCTAGGTACCTCATCTGAAATTGGTTCAAAATTAGGAGACCCCGAGCAAAGTCGGACTTTCTCCCACTGGGGTTTATTAAAATGGAAGCCGTCTCATTTTGCCCATCACTGTTCTATCCGGAGGATCTGATATTGCTTAAGAGTTGCCAAGGGGCATAAGAAACAACAACAAACACATTATATTTTTAACTGTTATTCAAAAAACATTTTCTTTTAAAGTTCCTATGTTTTATAAAACCTTTTCAATAGTAGTATTATGTGAAAGAAAAATAATAGAACAATATTTATCACAAATTTTTAATGATTTTCTTTTTGTCTGTCTCATATAAAACAATTTTGAGCTTATTTTTCAATTGATAATACTGATGACAAGGGAACAATTTTTTTTTCTTTTTTTCTCTCCTCTTCAATTAGTGTATTAGTTTCTCAAATTATAACTTTTCATTTAGAAGGTGGGCATGGCAAACAAAAATGTGTTACGTACGGGACACGATACAAAAATTTTCATTGAAAACTTAGCAAAAATTTAGACTATCAGGGTTGCTACCAGTCAGGGAAAACCTGGAAAAGTCAGGGAATTTCATTTTGGTAAAAAAATGTCTGGGGAAAATCGTAAATTTTAGCACAAAACCTGGAAATCACATAATGTGACCTGGAAAATTATCAGAAATCCGTGTTTGTAAACAATATCAACGTTTAACCTTACTTTGAGAAGCTGGAAATAATTAAGGTATCCAAAGTTGACGTCCTAAATGTAAAAAATAGTCTATTAGAATTTTTTTTTAGAAATAGAGTAGCAACCCTAAATGTATATGGCTTTTCTGCACAATTGGCTGCACTAAGTACAGATATAAGTAAACACATGGTTAATTATAGCTATCTTGGTGAAGTCATAGCTTGCTTAAAATATTGAAACCATTTAAGCAATTGGTAAATTTTTATCAGAAAACTAAGATAAAACTGTGATCATTTATTGTACCATAGCATTTTAAGTACGGGTCATTCTACAGAAAACGTAGGTTTTCAAAGTTAAAATGTACAAAAAAAAAAAAAAAAAAAAAAAATCTTCAATTTTTTTTTTTTTTTTTCTAAATAAGTTTATATTGCTCTTTTTATACTTCTTCCTACCCCCATATGTAGTTGGTCACATTCTTTAACTTTTTTGTGTAATTAAAACTTTCGACCTGAATGGAGGACACCCACTTGTAACAAAGAATACACTTTTATAAAAGAAATAATGAATGCATGACATCTTATTAGATCATTTAGTATAGATGCAAGATTAATTTTTGTTTTATAACTATCGTTTTAATGGCTATTTATAGAAAAAATGAACTTAAAAGCCACAATCTTAAAAATAAAGTGATCTGTTAAATTTATTTTTAAAACTTTTTATTTATATAAACCTGTATGTTCAGTTGAAAGCAAAATTTAGACTAATTAAAAATTGTCTCTCAATTGATTTTTAAAAGTTATATTCTCTATTACATTTATTTTCAAACGGAGGATACAAATTGTTATGTTATGTTTTCTGTATTATATTGATTTAAAGTTAACACATCATTTTAATTTAGATTTTACTAAAAAAGGGTTTTATTATTAACTAAAAAGAATAATTTTAGTAAATAAAAAAATTCTTACTTTTTAAAATCAAGAACAGAGGATGCAAAAAGTTAAAGACCTATTTCACTTCAGAGAGAAAATCCTCAAATTCTTAAAAATTAAGCTGTTTAACTTCCCTGTGAAGAATAGATATGGAAAACGATTACCTGTGACTATAACTTTTTGTTCCTCAACTTTATCACACTATCATTGGGCCACAAGCTTTCATACTTGATCACATTCATATTCGATACTGTACCTTTATTGGTACAAACTTTAAAAAAAAAAAAAGTAGGATGTATAAAAATTAATAAAATAAATGAGAATTTTATTTAAATTCTTTTGTTTACAATAACTATTGAATGTGTACTAGGCAAAGAGTTTCAAAGTTACTGAACATAAACTTTTGTTAGACTTTATTTAAAAGTATTGCAAAAAAAAAAAAAGAAAAAAAACAATTTCACTCATTCATCAATTGATAATTATAGAAATTATAAAAATTAAATTCAGAGCACTGAAGTTTGCTGTAATAAATGACAGAGAGTCATAAGAATTTTGTATTGCATCCAACTGTTAGGTGTACAATACCAATTTAAATCTTATTAATGAAATGTATCTGTTCTTCCTCTTCCACTTCTAATAATGGCTCATTCATGATAATTTAATATAAGTTTTTAAAAAACAGTATTATTTTATCCTTAAAATAAATAAATAAAACTAATTATCATAAATAAGACATATAAGTTTTAGCATGTGAAAGCAGAAGTGCGTAGAGAATGGAATGGACGATTTCTAGAAAAGGGGCACATTTTCAGCAAGGCACCAGCATTAATCGCAGGGCAGCATGCCAAGATGCAATTTTTTACAATGAGGGCAGGCAGGGCAGCACTTATTTAAAAAAGGGCACTCAGGGTGGCAATTATTTTAACAAAAGGGCAGGCAGGGCACTGTGTCATGCGAAATATGCCTAGAAGGAACTCTGTGTAGAATGACCCATACATATTTAACTAAAGTTATTTAAGTTAATTTTTAAAAATCCTTATTCGAGAAACACTATTGCGAGTATTTTTACAGAAAGAGTGAGAAAACATTTGGCTAAAAAGAAAATTGACACCTTGATGGCTGATTAAGTTAACTATGCATAAAGAAGAGATCAGGATAGAAAGTATGAAACTGGGAAAATAAAAAGCCCAAACAACTAACAAATAAAGAAATTGAATGATGAAAGAAATGTCAAGATATATATACAATGAAACCTCTCCAAGCAGCCACCCCTGTATAGCGGTCACCCCTCTAAACCACGGATTTTTCGTCTCATAGACCTAATGTTAAAATAACCTCTATCAGTGGCCACCCAACCCCTCTAAACGGCCCCCGAGTGGGATCGCCCATTTTATTTTTCGGAAAATTCTACTCACTCCATGCTTTAATTTTGTGCGGAAAAAAATCAAGGTCAGGTTCATTGTCGAATATAAGACCCAGGAATAACTTGAAGTCTATTGGAGCAAAAATGCCATTCACGTCCATTTTCACGCCAGTTTCATTTTATTAGTTGGTCAGTGATCTGAGTTGCAAACCGGAAAGAAAGTTAGCTGAATTATTTAACGGTGCAAAAATGCAAATCAACAAAGTCATTAAAGAAAAGGATTTTATTTTGAAAGAATGCGAAAACTTCAAATTTTGCGTTAAACGGATGAGATCTGCTTTTTAAAGTAAAAAACAAACTTCCACTCCCATGTATAAAGACAGGCTTTATTTGGGTTACTCAATTGTTGGCCAGAGTATGCGCATGCTAAAACGATATCAAATAATCTAGTTGAAGCTGCGTATGTGTAAAGATAGGTTTTATTCTGGTATTTTCAGAAAGAGCACATCCATACTGAATTTTAACAGGCTTGTGCAACAGCTTACCTCTGTCCTTTTATTTGTTTCATATGTTGATTCCTATTTTAAGCCTCCTACTTTCGTCAACCTAAAAAATCACCACACCTTTGAGCTGAATAGGCACAAGTTTCAACTCTAAAAGGAATTACATGAAAATGAACGGGAATAAATTAGCGATAAATGCATCACTTAAGGAATTTGAAGATACTTAATTATTAAACACACATTAATTGGCAACCGAAAAATAAATAAATAAAAGTTATGCTGGGTTGATTCCTACTTTCGGACCCCATTCTGTCTAGTAGATGATAAATGCATAGATGTTGTAATCTTGGCGATTTTCTGTGAATTTATGGTAATCCTTTTGAATTCTGGTGCTATGATTTAACTAAAGTATATGACAGCGTCTGAAAGAAAATTCTAGTGTTTAGATTTTAAAAAGTTAGTTTCTGAATTCAAACGATTTCTTTTACCATTGCCAGGGTACTTAATGTATAATCCAATCAGTTTTTCCCATTAAATTATTTTTTCGGAAAATGCACCGGCAAACTGCTGTCAATCGTATTTGGAACCACCAATAATTTTATATGTACAGAATTTATCTTGGTGAAAAATTGCTCATCTTGACAGACCGCTGGTATAATACGTAAGTACCCTTGCTATAATTGTATAGGTATGATTTTGGATTTCAGAAATTCTAGCGTTTAGATTTAAAAGAAAACAGTTTTAGAATTTCTGTAGTGTCTTTGAGAATGTTGCAGCTCCCTCCTGGACGCAAGATGGGGAAACGCGCCAAAAGTTCTATTTTTAAAATTGTACCAAGTGGAATCTGGTTGATTCCTACTTAAACGTACACACTCTCCAGAAGGTGGCGATAACATTACATAAGCAGTTACCATCACGATTTTTTGTTGCAAACCGCAGAGGGAACAGAAGGTGATTAATGCAAGTAATTTCATCTGTTAATCGTCCCAGAGTAGCTCAGTGGTAGAGTACCCGCACGTTAAGCGGCAGTGCTGGGTTCGATCCCCAGCTCTGGAATTTTTTTGCATAAGGTAAATGCACCAATAGTGGGCCCCTTAAGGGTATTGGCTCAGTTATTATTTAAATTTTAGAGAAATTTTGTTGATCTATATTTTTTTATGGTTGTTTGAACTCTTACCTAAAATAATAATTACATGAAAGAGCAAAATAATTCCTATATATTTTTAAAAAAATTAAAAACTTAGATCATTTCTGTGCACCAGAAGTGGGCATAGCAAATTTTTCATGTACCAGTAGTGGGCATACCAAAAGTGGGCCACCCAAATTTGTTGATTGTGCTAAAGAAAAAATAATAAAATGATTATATACTGTAATAATAACATAGTTCACTATAAAAAATTCGATTAAAATGGCTTTGATATAAATTAAAATCCTTATTTAAGGAACTTAATCACTACATAAGAGCATATACCAAAAGTGAGTCACCCAGATTTATTAAACGTGCTAAAGAAAAAAGAATAAAATCATTATATATTGTAATAATAACATAGTATACTACAAAATATGCAATATAACAACTTTATATAAATTAAATCTTTATTTAAGAATTTAATTGCATAATATTTACATTTTTTCAATTTAACAGCCAATTTTTTGTGAAAGGTGTATGTTAACTGTCAGTCTTTAATTTTAAGTTCTGGTTGAGGCATTATAGATATTACATCTTTATAGGTTATATTGAGTACATCATTTTCGATAATTATTAAATCCTTTTTGTCCTTTGCAGACTTCAACCCCTGAACATTTATAACCTTTTCTTGTATATTTTGTATGATACACAAATACACATATTTTTGTGCGTTTCTTTCCCCCCATCATCAGAGACACAAGAACAAATTGGCCTTCTTTTAACTGTGACATATCAAAAATGGGCATCCCTTCTTCGTCACTCTCACTATAATCCAAGTCTCTTGATTCATTTACAGTAGAATCATTAAATGAAACTGAAGACTCTGATAAACATTTTCTTTTTGTGTAGTTGATTTTCTTTTGTTCACTCTCCATTTTCCTCCTTCCTCTTTCTATTTTTCTCTTTTCTTTTTCAGCAGCTTTTGCATTTTTAGCATCTTCTTTCTTCTTATAATACATAATCATTTGTGGTGAAGTAACTACAGCAGGAAGTTTCTCATACTTTCTCTTTTTTCTATTGTCATTTTCACTCTGTGGCCAGAAAAGAGCCCTCTTAAATGGTGATGGAATAATTTTTGATGGCCCAGCAATGGGACTGTCATTGTTTGCTTTTTCAGTTTTATAGATATGTTCAGTGATTGCTACCTGATCAACTATAGACCCAACATGTTGGGATTCTACAGAGTCCATAAAAACTTCAGTTGACTCTTGAACATCTAAATATTGGATTTGGTCCTTTCTTTGTTGCAAGTACTACTTCACCTTTTAATTTCCTTTGTAATGTTGCTCTTGCAATGTTGTATTTTTTAGCAACTGAACGAATGACCTTTTTCTACATCTTTAATAGCAGCTATTAAATTATCTTCTGAATAATGTTTTTCTCTTCTTTCCATTGTTCTAAAATGAAAATTTAATGGTTAGTACTATAAAATATTTATTATTTAAGTAATTGGTTAGAATATTCTATGTTCATCAGATAATGGTAAATTTTGGTTTAAAAAAGAAATAAAAATTCCATTTTTAAAAAAATCTTTATGCAAAATCATCTATATCTACTATAAGAAACACTCAGGGCCGTAACCAGAGGGGGGGCTACGGAGGCTGAGCCCTACCTAGAAGTCTCTCAGCCCCCCCCCCCCCCAAGATTTTCAAAGATTTCAGTAAATTCACTGATGACTACAAAAGTTTAGCAAAACATACACTATTCCTTACAACTTGATTTGCTACTCGGGGCAGAAATTCCGAGGGGGTAAGGTAAATCCTTAAAACTGCCGCCACGCTTATCCCACGTTTCTTAGACTTGTATTTGGCAGTAAATCTCAATGAAAAAATTGTTAATGGAATAAATATTAAAAATTCTAGGTGAAGATGTAAAAATTGGAAGAAACTCCCTTCCCCCGAACTACTAATACTTAGTCAGCCCCCCCCCCCCCCCCCCCAAACTAGATTCAAAGCCCTACCTAGCATGTCATCTTGGTTACGGCCCTGGAAACACTTACTAGCACGGATCATTTGTCTTAATTACAGCTTTGAATAAATGCAACTCAAAATATAAAATAGAATTATGAATTTAAATATTGAATTTTTATAGGAAAAATAGAACTCTTAAATGTGAATTAGTCATTAGAAGATTCTTGCAGATGCAAAGGTCTTGCAAAGTTATAGTCTTCATTTTTTAAGAATAATAATAAAGAATGGAATAAAATTGTTCTTAATTATTCTGAAATCAGAACATAACCTTATTTTCTCACAAAGCTGACTTTTATAATAACAAATCAAGCAAAAGCTTTATATTAATCTAAATTAGTATATATATATAATATTTTTATGTTAAATTTCACTTTTATAAAATATTTAAACTAGTGTTCAGTGTAGTGCTTATAAAAATATGCTTTCAAAAATTTTAAATATCTACGTCTGACATGCTTAATTGGCATGTTTTAGCCAAAAACATAAAATTTATCATGTGAGAATAATCCCCATTAGTGTACCAGTAGTGGGCCATTAGCTTACCAAAAGTGGGCCGCCTGGCCCACTACTGGTTCTAATAAAAACAAAGCAAATCTAATTATACAAAAAGACTGTACAAGATAGAACTTCTAAAATACACACCAGAAAACTGTGTATTTGAAAAAAAGTGTATGCTCCAGTAATGGGCCATCCAGGCCCACTACTGGAACATTTAGTAAAATATTGTTCCCAAAATGGGCCACCTTTAAATATCTATAAACTGTAATTATTATTTAATTCAATAATATTTTATAATCTAGTCAGTATATAATTAAATAATATCAATAACAATTCATTTTGAAAACAAGTAGAATGCATGCTAAAAAAGGAGCTGAATGAAAACTTACCTCTTAAGAAAACCACTAAGAACAGGTTTAAAATGCTTCTTTCAGAATTCAATTTCAGCAACAAACCTTCTAATTCCTAACTAAATGGGAAATAAAGACTGTGCCATTGGTACTTAATTGGTAAGTGTTTCAGACAATCACAGGCAGATCTCTAATCTCATTGGAACATTTGAATTTCTTGTTTTTTTAATAAAACATCCAGGTGGCTCACTACTGGTACGTGGACCACTATTGGAGCACTTACCTTAGTTGGTAAAAAATAAAAATTAATCAACCTAAACACTCCAACTTGCCTAATATACAAATTTAAGTATTCGACAATTGATAAACAAATACATATTTTAAAATCATGAATGGTATGGTAGATATGGTATAGTACCATAGGACTAAATTAATTCAAGTTATTACTAATATCACAATCAAATTGGTTTTAAAGTAAGAGAAAACACTCAGAATTTTTGTTGCTTTTCAATTTTTCTTAAATTTTGTGACACATTACATTAACCTTACTATTAACTAGTGATGCAACGGACATCAATTTGGCCGGATTCCGAATATCCGGGCAAACTTTCAGCCGGATATCCGGCAGCAGTATGTTTTCTTCTTACTTGTTTTATTTTCACTAATTTTCTTAGATCATTGAGCTATTACTTTTTTCTTTAAATTTTCTCATTAGTTTCAAATCATTTAATTCAAAAATCAGAAATTCTTTTGGGATTCTTTCATGAATTTAGTACCACCAATTTTATTGCAATTAAAGTCATACAAATAATGTCATAGATGTTCTCCCTCAGAGTTAGATATATATCTTAAAAGATCAGTTTTGAAAGAAAGACATCCTATCTCCATTCAACTGTTGGAAAATAAATGTAAGAAATTTCCTTAGTAAAATTGGGGGTAGGGGGCATTTTCTTACCAGTCAGTTTATGGTGGGGGGAAAAAAGATAACCAAATTCTTACAAGGATAGAAAAACAGTGTTTTTTACAAAAATTTCTTCCAGTAATAATTTACTCCAATATTTAAAAAAAGGATAGAAGTACTTAATTTCCCCCCGCACACACACACACTTTCTATACATGGTAAAAATACATTCTAAAAAGTATTAAAAACAAAACAATTTCTCAAAACTTTGTGTGTGTGTGTGTGTTTTTTTTTTTTTTTTTTTTTTCCATTTTTTATTATTGCAGTGTTTAGAATTTATTCATTTATTATGTTTATTTATGTTATTTCTCTGTATATAATTTTAGGCCGGATATCTGTAATATCCAGCTACTGCCAATTATCTGGCATATAGGCCGGATGCAGTATGTTTGCCAGTTATCCATTTCATCCCTATTAATAACTTCAGGGTGTCCCGCAGCGACTAGAAAGGCAACTTTTGCTATAAGGGGACTTAAGCGACTTTTGACTGAAAAATGTCATTTTCATACTATTAAGTTTTTGTATTCTTGCACTTTGCTCCAGGTGACTAATTTAAATTCGATTTTGCAGCATTTTAATTTCTGAAGTTTTACAACATATGAAATATTCAATATTGTTTTAAAAACAAACTAATTAAATGAATCAATGCAATCAAAGTTTAATAAATGTTGACCAAATATTCAGTTAGAATTTTAACCGAATATTCAGTATTCGCTATTCAGCAAAATATGGTATTCATTGCATCATTTGTTTACATTGAGCTTTAATTTTAGCTTAGGTTAAAACAAGCTTTGCAGAGAACATCAATTTGCTTGTACCTTAGTTGAATGATTTTATTAATTAGATCTTTTTGAGATATTTTTTTTAACAATTGTATATTATTTTCTCCCCCAGGAGCTTCAATATTATCTACACAAATGGGACCGAAAATTAAAATTGGTACTCATAATGGTACATTTCACTGTGATGAAGTCCTTGCCTGTACATTATTGAAATATGCAAAACCAGAATATTCTTCTGCTGACATTATTAGGTGACCATGTTTACCTTTTACTTTTAATTTTTAGGATGGAGTGTTGCAATCTTCAAAGTGTACAAGAAAATATTATTTTTGTCTAACTGATTTAAATAGTAATGTTTAAGGAGCTACACTTTTTTTTTTAATATCATGAAATAGTTAAATGTTCATATTGTCAATCTTGTTTTAACTTTCATAAAGAACAAATAAAAAAAATAAATCATGAGAAACTCGTTGATTGTGTCGATTTTTTCATGCGTCAGATTATCACTTTCGATTATTGGTCATGACGTACAAATTTCCTGTATCAATGATTCAGCTTCCCCTCTTCCATCCCCATGCTGAAATCAATCTTTAAGTTTTGCTAAGTCATGTCAAGAACTTGTGTTTTAATATCTCCTGTTTCTATTTTACTTTCAGTTCATAAAAAATTTGAAAAAGAAAAGGAGGTAGATAGACTGGTACAAAAATTTGCAGTCTCTGCTTTCAAAAATGCAGTTGCCACGTGGCGAGGGCGACCGTTTATTTTGACCTTTAATAGGGTTGCCAACTGCTCAGTGTTTCTCAGAGTTACTCCGCATTTCTGGTTCATCCACGCATGCTTTCATCTTCGGTAAGGTGCATTGTGAAATTTTTCCTTTTCTCAATGAATGCTCGCTTCTCTTCCGCAGCGCTGTCGCTTCGCTTCTCTTCCTTCTCTAGCAATGCATGCGCATTTCGAGTGATAGGGGAAGCGTGCATGATGTGGATATGAAATTTTGTCTCTAATCCATGCGTGCTGCACATATTATTTGGTACAGGTTGTGGGCTGTAAATTTGTTTATCATTGCTGTGTGCTGTCTTATCTTCGTTAAAATGTTGCTTTTGAAGAGAAAACATTTGCAGTGTTTTAGACAAGAATATGGATTATGGTCAGTGTTTGAAAAAGACCCAGAGGATGTCAAAATCATGCATTTTGTGCTGTATGTAGCTAGAGGTCTGCACTGCACGGAAACTCACAGCGGCATGCTGCGCCGTTGAAAGATTTTTTGAAAAAGAGCATAGTAAAAATGAGTGTGTGCGTACAAACATGCATGCACATACACGTATCTATATAAATAAAGTTGAGTGTAATCTGTCAGTTAGTTAGTTTGTCTCTGTCTCGTGTAGCTCCGAAACGGGCGATTGTAGACCTATCAAATTTTGTATGGAAATTCTCGAGGGCGGGTCCCGACATACCTCGAAGCAATTTTTCCAGAATTCGAATTATTTTAGGAGATATCGATAAAAACCGTGTCACAAAAGGATCATTTTTTCGCTTTGCCATTTCACAATTGTAACCCTGCAGTGGAATGAGTGAGAATTTAAGCATATCTAGGTTGCCATATTTGGCATGTTTATTAAATGATTCAGACTCTTGAAGTAAAAATAAAAGAATAACGATTTTTTTTTTTTTGTTTAGATTATTTATAAGGTTGTTTTTTAATTAAAATATCCTGTGCACGTGAAATCAGAGCAGGAATGAAATGTTTTATACTCAAAAGAAAAATAGGATTTGGAAATTTTCCAAGACTAAAATGTGCAACTTTTTAATTTGGCGAAAAATAAAATGGTTGATGTGCAATTTTGAGGAGATGATTCTAACATTTGGCACAATTTATCGTAATTTTATAGTCACACTGAATACACTTGAGAATAAGTTTTTGAAATTTTCATTCAGTTGGAATTGTGTATTTTTCTGCGCAGCTTTTCTCCATCTATTTCTAATGTATTACATCCAGAAAAATGTTAGAAATATCAATTTTAATTTTGTTTAATCACACTCACGAATAATGATATACTTTCCAACTTAATGAAATAAGGAACGAAAATAGGGAAGACCCATGGATTATAATACGCTTTTAATGTATAGCACTTCAGTGCGTATTTAAAACCTGAAAGTGTTGCAGATTTTTTTACTTTATTTTTTTCCTTTCCGTTTTTTGATAAAGGCCAATATATCCAGAAGCCCTTCAAAATTAATATAGGACGAAAATAATTTGTTCCTTTTTGTAGGTTTTTATCATTTAACCAACTTATTTTTGCAAACAGGGGCGGCCCAAAAAAAGTAAGCATCGCATCTGGGTGCCGGCTTCGAAGAATCGTCATTTCGAATACAAAAACTAAGTAGAGCATAAAAGGGGGCGTCTTTTTTATATTAGCAGGGGGCGACACTTACCATAGGGCCGATCCTGTTTGTAACCATCTTAATTTTAAATTCCTTTCCATCCACCCGTTTCCCGATTTTAAAGCGAATTTTCACACTTCAGCTCCATTTTATTTCAGAGAATAAAAAAAGGGAATCATTTGCTTGACAAAATTAGCTGTTTCATGTGACAATAACGCCATACTGAAATCACGGTTAACAGGCATTGAAGGGAAAACTGCGATTCCAATGCTTTTAAAATTGTTTTTCCAGATAACATAGTTTAACTTTTTTTCATTAAAAATGATTGTCATCTTGAAGCATTAGAGGGGTTGTATACAAAATGAAATCGGTCGAATGCGAAGTGTTTCCAGAAAAGGATGAAATTCGATTTCAGTATCAATTATATAAATGTGAAAGTTTGTTTGTCCGGAAACTCCTCCCACACTGTGCGGCCGATGGGCTTGAAATGTTGCACAAATATATAAAACGACAGAATAGTCCATAGTCAACTTTAAAATTCTGGAAATCCACCTGTCCCTAATTTTTAACGATTTTTCGCAATTTTCAGGGAAGAAAGCTACTCAAATGTCCTATTTGAGCACATTAGTGAGCATAGTTTGCAAAGTTAGATTTATTTATTTATTACCTTCAATAATTCAAGTGAGATTGATGTCACAAGTGTAAAAATGCATTAGAAATCCTAACTAGGTTAACTAGCTTTTACAAAAATTACACCACGAGCAAAATAATTTACTTCCACCTTATCAGATGATGTAGAAAAGTAAAACATTTATTTTTTCTTCATTCACTAATTCATGTTAGATATCGCAACTGAGAATGATGTCACCTTGACATCATGAGTTTAAAATCTAATTAGGGCTAAAATGCAGACCTCTATTGACCTCCATTATAAACCAGTTTTATTGACGATTCCAGTTTTTAAACCAATAATAAAACTAGAATCGGTGAATAAACTGGCTTCTATGACAGTAGTCTGAATCCCATTCTTGGTTAAAAGGATTTGACATAAAAATTTACTATTATAAAATCCCAAAGTATTTTGTTTAATGCACGAGCTACCCTTGGTGATTTTTGAATACTATGATTTTTCAGCCACCATAGCGGACCCCTAGGTACGGCCTTGTTAATAATATTCAAAGTGTGTTTTGTTTAAATTGAAATTATGAAAACATGATACACGTAAAAGGTTGTTTTTTAATGATTTTTGCGGTATTATTGCATTGTCCTGCAAAAATGTAACATGCTCCTCAAAATCCCTACAGGTGCTTCGCAAACTGTTCCTCCTAGGTTGGTAACCCTGCCTTTAAGAAGTTTTTGCAAAAGCTCAATATATACTCCGAACATCTTAGCAGCATGTTTTTCAGATGCCAGTCTCACTAATAAAAAGAAAATGGTAGCAGCTTTATGCCATGAGAATGTGGAAAAGGCTCTTCTAAAGTGGATTAAATACATAAGATCCTGAAATGTTCAGATATCATGTAATATTTTCAAAGAAAAGGTGTTGAAATTTGCCTGTGAACTTGGCGAGTTAAGCTTCATCACTAATAATGAATGGCTACAGCGATTTAATTTGCAGAATAACTTAACCTTTAAAACACCAAGTGGCGAAGCTGCCAATTTGGTCAAAAGTGTGTTAAAAGAATGGAAAGAACTGATGTTGAATTATGTTCATAAAAAATATGAACCTGATAATGTTTTCAACTTTTATGAACATAGATTTTTTACCACATTCATCCACATATGTGGGAATAACACCTACAGATTAATATGGGACACATTCATCCAACATCAAGTTAAACAGAGAAAATGTTTAACTTGAGTAGCAGAATGCTGCTATGCTTGTATAGAGATGCATGGCTTAGGAAAAGAAATAAAATATTATGTCAGGGTTTCTACATACAAGCAGGGGCGGCCCTAGGGCCGGACCCCTGTCCGGGGCGGCAAATTTTAGGGGCGACATTTTGGCTCGAATTTGAAAAATACATTTTGTATTAACAAACGAATTGTTAAAAAATATTCCGAAGAATATCATTCTATATAACTTTACTAACAGATGTACCCATCCGTCATTGATGGGTTTTTACTAACCGCGCAAAATTTCATTTGCATTGTAGGAGTACAAAAAATGGAATTAGCATACTGGCAAAAATATAGAAAGCAAAGTTATAACTCTTGTGTATTGTTTAAAGATTACAGGTTAGAGAGTAACAAATTACTGAGACAAACTGTCAATAGAGAAAATTTTACATTCAAAATTAACATTTTCTTTTAGTGGATGAGCTTCCTACATCAAAAAGTCATTTAAAGGTGCAAAAGAAGATGCTAGTAATGAATATTAAACTGAAAAGAGAATACCTGGAAAATGCTTTGTAATAGCAAGTAGCCTCCTATATTTAGCACTGCAACATCTGATTAAATGATATTTTGATGATTTTACTTGATGCGCGGAGAACTTTATCAAAGTTTACGTCATACCTCAAAAATAATTCAAATTTGTAGCAAATTAAAAACCTGTAATTTTAATTTACTAACCGCCTACTTTTTAAAAAAATTTCATTTCATTCCCTTTTGTCTGACCACTAGTGCACTAGTTGTTTTCACGAAGTGGTCACACAAAATTTTCTCAAAATAATAAATATGTATATATTTAATTAGGAAGAATTCAAACAATGTTATTTAACTCCTCGTCAGTAACTGAATTTTGTACTATTAACTTTAGAAATTTTAATATTATGCCTGAAAATTTTTGCACAGTTTTCTCAAAATTAAAAAATAATAATCATTTAAAAAAAGAAATCGACGTAATTTGTTTAAGTCGAACAGCCACTTATTGTACTACCTCCAGGCACCTTAAAGTAACGCCGCCCCCCTCCCTCCCTGCCCCCTATAAAAGAAAAATACAATGCAACTTTTAGAAACCCTTTCAATTTATTCAAATCTTTTAAAAATTTCGATGATGCTTTGTTACCCATCACATGACATGACTTAATTTCATTCTGTTCTCTTAATCCGTTTTTGATGGATGCCAGAACAAACTTTTAAAGCGTTTACAAAATCTCAAAGTCTATGAATTATTTAAAACAATTTTGGTATCTGTTGTTTCAATATAATTCCAAATTTCATTCTATTCCATTGAACCATTTTTTTAACAAAGGGCGAACATACATTTACACACAGTTTTTCAACAACAGTTTTAAATCTCAAAACTTTTAAACGAATTAGAAATATTTTAGCACCTGCAGTTTAAATTAAGTTGCCACTTTTGGTGGTGTTATAAAATTAATTTCATTCGCTTCAGTTGTTTAAATGTGATGTGCAGACAAATATTTACTCATTTTGCATAGATTTTTCACAAGGTTTCCAGTTGGATTCAAATTACACTTTGTTAATGAAATTCAACAAGCCAAATACTATCCCACATTTCTAGATTGCATTCCTGATGCCAAAAAAATCAAACAAATCGCATTCTTGGTAAGGTATAAAGTTATTGACAAATCTAATTCCAATGAGGCTACCGTTAAAATTGATGAAAGAATTTTTAAGTTTTTGTTTCAGTGATTTGGCTTCAGGATTATTTAGCTCTCTCAAACAGTTCATGTTCCTATGTTCTATTATTATTTGGTATAAAATCTTCAATTCCGGGAATCCTTTAAGAAAGCTACTGCATTCAAAAGACAACGATTTACCACCTGCTCTAGAACTCTTAAGAAACTAAAGATTTTTTTATTTTTTTTAAGGAGCTTCGATTGGATGTGATTTTAAATGAAATGTTCTGTTATGCAAGAGAGCTGACTGACGAGATAGTATTCTGCCTAACACTGAGTTCGCAGCCCCGTAACATATTAATTTTTTGATTGCGAAGCACGAGATGATCTGATAAAAGTTCCTAAATTAAAATTAAGATAGTTTTATTTTTTACAGTAAACAAAGCGATTAATACCTTAGAATGCAGATTTAATTTAATAACTACCCAATGTATTTCTTTTAAATTTTTGCACGGCATATATATGAGTTAAAAGATACTCTTAAAAAAGTGTTAATTAAACATTGTAACACAGTGTAACAGTGTTAACACTATGTAAAGTGTAAACAATTGGAGTTAATGCTGACCGATGGAGAATCAGGGAATATAAACGGTCTTTCTTGATCTAGTAAATGAAATAGTGTCAGTTACGGCCTTATTAGGCAATAAGGAAAGCCCAATTGAAATTTTAAAGCTAATTTCAACTCTAGATTTTACATGCACATCTTACTATTGCTTCGAGAATTTCGCTTTCTTTGCCGATAATTGTGGCAAGTGCAGAGAAGAGTTTCTCAAAATTAAAGTTAACTAAAAATTTCTTATGTTCCACAACTCTTCCAGATACGTTAAAAAATTTAACTACATTGGCTATCGAACATGAATTAGTTGAAAAATTGATTTAAGAGAAAAAGTCAGAAAAAGAACTCTTGATTTTTTTCACTTTCTTTTGGTTTTTAGCTTAATGTGTGGTTTTTAATAAATATGGTTTTTTCTTATGCTGTGTTATGTTTAAAGAGCTATTCCAGTTTTATAGGCATGAAAACAGAATCTGTAAACAATTTATTTCTTTTAATAGTAATTTTACTGTGGGGGGGGGGGGGGCATTTTATATTTTTGTCCAGGGCGGCAAAACTGTTAGGGCCGGCCCTGATACCAGGGAAATGTTGAAAATGTCAGGGAAAAACAATGAAGAAAAGCCAGGGAAATCACAGAATTTCTTTGATTTATACTCAATTTATGTAAAACTTTGTCAAGGTGGCAACAAATCATGGAAATCATTGAAAAATCAGGGTATTTTATCCATCTGGGAATCTTGTAAAAAATATCTGAAAATTGGAGAACTTTTGTAATCCCCTAGTGACTAAACCATTTTTAGTTATGGATCAGCATTTGACTCATGGGGTTCATAGGTTTGTTCTGGATCATACAATACTCAACTGATGCAGACATTTTATAAATCCAAGACACAAGTGATGTGAACACAACAATTGTTGCTACAAGTGGACATTGAAATCATCCAATTTTAATATTTTATTTAGAGATACTATTTTTTTATATTTAGTATCTACTTATATAATATGCTAATGTATGCGGTACCAAAATTGACAATATTTTTATGCTGGGAGTGGCAACAACTAGATGTAAACATTAGCGTAATAACAATAACACATGCACAAAAATCCAAATTAACAAAATGACGTCAAGTGAAGCAACCATATTCGTTACTGGTTACGTATGTCATGCAGTAGCTAGATTTTAAAATAATGCATACGCGAAAAAGCAAAATCTTTTGGATCTTTTTACTTTGCTTTTATTGCATATTTAAAAAAAAAAAAAAAAACCACTTTGCAGTGGGCTGAAGCATAGTTTAGCCATTTCCTGTTTCCATACACTAAAAAGCAAAATGTTTCTTTTTGGTTTGATTATGGCAACGCTACTCTAGGGAGATCTGCCAAGAATTGGGGGTGCCTTGGAGAGAGGACTTTCTAAGGGGTTCTATTGCATATTCATGTTAGATCTGGAGAAAACCTACCAAAACTCCAGACCATTAGATTGACAGCGGCGTGATGGGACCCAAACCTCGGATCTTTTCACATGTCCCATGGCCACCATCAGCTTGTGTCATGATACCCCCAAAATTTTCAGCAACCATAACCTAAATAAATTTCATGACAACTACTGTTAAAATAACGAAATATGGCTTTTGTTGAAAGGACTCCGATAATTTGGACAAAACTGACTGAATATATAGAATAGTAAGGTATGGGGCGGCGAAGCTGGCCACCTTGGCAGCTAGCATACTATAATACAATAGTAATTGTTTACTACATTTTACAGGGAATATTGCTCTTAGATTCATCAGAAATAATGGTGATAAATTATTCAAAATAATATTTTTAAGATTGATAAATAAGTTGTTAAAACGCAAAAACCTCTATTTTACAAACAAGTTAAAAATGCAGCCTATAATTTAATATTTTTTAATAATTATAAAACAATAAGGTATCTATAGATTGATATAAAAACTTGTTGATACTTATGAGAATAATTAAAAAATATATCAGAACGTGTTCTATCTGTAGTATCTGCAATTTTAAATTATTATTTTAAAAAAAAAATTTTTTTTTTTTTTTTTTTTTTTTTTTGAGAAAAAAAGAATTTGGTTTAAACCATGCCAACCCTGCACAGATCATACAGACCCGTGAATCCATCAGACGTATAAACACAAATATGAAGCACTCTTTTTGGGTCAAAACTTCCGCATCTGGACAATTCAGTAACGAGTCATATTGAAAAGTGATGATTCGTTACCCTTGTAGTCGATTGGAGATTACCCTTTTCTCGAAGAGAATGGAATTTCTTGGTTATTGTGACCCCCGTCCCCTCATTCCACTTAGAAGTTTTCTACTATCACAGTTATTTTGATCGTTGACAGTTGTGCAACCATCAGGGAAAAATCAGGGAACTTTTTTCCTCAATTTCTGTAACCACCCTGTTTGTTTTTGTGGGAATTTCTACTACACAATTTAAATGCAAGTCTATTTTTGTTACAAAAAATTACTTCTTATTGAGTATGTTTTTATAGATGTTGCTGTAAAAGTGTATTTCTTTTTGTGATCTCAAAGCACTTTTATTTTGATAAGTTGTAGGAATTATTTTCTAAACTTAGAAATTAATTTCATAATGTGTTGTGTCATATACGAACATATCTTGCCTAATTGAAATATGCTTAACCTTTAAATTATTATAAAGCCTAGTTTTTGCAGTGTCGTCAAATAATTTTTTTAATTATATTTATCATTGGGTGATTTTTTTTAAAAAGTAAAATGTGTAAGTTTCAAAAGAAACAAGGTAACCCTTGGAAATAAGTGGAATATGAAGTCCACAAAACCGTGTGAGATAAAAAGTCGGGGAAACAGAAGCTTTGGAATCCGTAGAAACCCTGTATGTAAGTGTGCATTTTTATGCTGAACTTATAAGCATAAGAAATCTCAAGCTTTTTTACTTTCAAAAAAAGACCTCAGGCCTTTTTGATTTTGGTAACTCAGAAAGTATGCTATTAGATCTTGCACATGTCAACAATATTGCCAATCATTTAATTACTTAGCAATTTACAATTGACTTAAGATTTTTTTTTTTTTTTTTTTTCCCCATGAAAAACGGGAACTGTGGCTACTCTTAAGTTATAGATTTTTAAATTAGAAATATAAGTGCAATAAAACTATGTACTTATCTCAAAATAAAGTTTATATTTTAAAAATAAATCTAATATTCAAAAAATAGTTATTTTATAGTCTCTCATAATAAAACTATCCATCCAAGGTTACAGTGCTACCAGCTATAAGTATTGAATAGAATTAAGTAAAATTATGTTTTGTTTTGTTTCTTAAATTTTTGCATAGCAAATACTTAAAAATATAAAGATTTATTGCATTGCTAAGCAATCTCCATCAGCTATACACATTAGCAAACACGAAATAAGTCAGTCGCTTAAAATATGACCAAATTATATTATAAAGTAGAAATTTTTTTTCCCCTTGTTTTTAGATCCCGAGATTCAAATATTCTAAATGAATGTGACATTGTTGTTGACGTTGGTGGTACTTATGATCCTAGCAAGCACAGATATGATCATCATCAAAGGTAAACTTTCTTTATTAATTTTCTGTATCTCAATAATTATGTTACTCGGCATATAATGAGCATCTATAATTTCAAACCACATTTTTAGCGTTTGTTTTTAAGTATATCCTCCATATAACATGCACCCTTTTCTTTATTAATAAACTTGAAATGTATCGCGATGCTCTTCTCTTTTGAAGCTATTCATTCAAAGGATTGTCCCAGGCTAAAAATATACTAAATTAACTAGTGATTACTAAAAGTTTTGTGTGCTAAACTCATAAAACTATAAAAGATTATTACAGTAGTTACTGATCATGCCAAATTGGATATTGGAAATTTTTAAGTTCTTGAGGTATGCCATTTCTTTTAAATAAACTGCATTTATGTGCATGTAGGAATCTAATTTCTTTACGCACATCTTTTCCTTATTTTTAATTATATCTAAATTTGTAATTATATCTGGCATATAATGCACACCTCTAATTTCAATCTAATTATTTAAGTTGTGTATTAAATGCCAGGATATATGGTGAGTTTCTTTTTCAACCTATGTGGTTTTTGTCACAATGTATTTCTTAAGCTCAAAAATACTTACTAAAGCTTTATTGAAAGTAAATTTTGCTAAAAAAGATTTTTTAATAAATTTGTAATATTTATTTTTAGATCATAATCAAGTGTCTTTGCAGTTGTCTATAGTTTGTGTGCAAGGTGATCCTTGACTTGTTTCCAAAACGTTTACTTATTAACTGGAAAATTTTGTATTAAAAAAAGAAGAAAAAATTGTCTTCGCTTTTAAATTTACTGATTGTGTTAGGATACTCTTATTAACTCATGATTGTTAATTGTAAAAGATTGCAGGTCTGACATTTTGTTAAAAATGCAACTAATCTTTTCTGTAGAAATAAAATTCATGCTCTGATAAAAATTAGTAATAATGTGTGCTTAATAGTACTTTAGCTGCATACTGAGTATTTGGCCATTTACTACACAGTCACTTGGTAGTTTCAAGAAAGAATCACTAAGATGAACAATTTTCTACTTTTGAAATGAAAGCATGCAATTGTTTTTAAAGGAACATAAATTGAATAAAACCATAACAAAGCAAAATATGAAAACATCATTCACTCGTACCATTGTAAGCATTTTCGGCCGCCCTACATGGCCCTCTAGTCACTGGTTCATAACAAGCCAGTGCCAAGAAGGCTATGAGGGCTACTGAAAGTGCTGGCAACAGCATGAGAAAATGGCATTTTTTTTTTTTAAATTATGGATTGCATCCATAAAACTTTATCTAAACCATAAGAAAAATTTAAAAAGTATATAATATAGCATATAATAGTGTTATTTAATTTTTTTTTTTTTTTTCATTTGTCTATTTTCAGATTGATTCATTATTTATAAACTAGATTAAAACTTCTTTTTAATATATTGCTGATGGCAAATTGCATACTTTCATATAGCATGTTTCAGAACTTCTGTAAGAACATTTATGTATACATTTGCACAGATTAGGCTTTCTGTATGTTTGATATTTTCAAGTTTTGAATTTTGTGGGAACTTGCCAAAAATTCTTGGATGCACCTTCTGTACTACTTACAGCGAGTGTGTTTCCTCATAAGTAGAATAATGCTCATAATAATAAAAGAAATTACATGGCTCTTAAATATAGCATCATAATTTGATTCATTAGAGGTCAAAATTCAGAAAATTTTGGGTGGTCACTCGCATGTTTTTGAATCTTGCACAACTTACATGCAGGTTTAAGAAGCATGCACCTCTTATATAAGTAATAAGGAAAGATTTCTTACAATATACGTGTAAATCTTCTGCTAATTAAAAATTACCTGCCAGTATATACAGGGTGTCCCAAAAGAAATGACCTAGGCTTTTATTCCTTAAATATTGACCATAGACACGTACAAGTAATAATTTAAATTTATTTTTATTTCTTAAAAGGAAGTAATCATAATTAATAATAATAAAATAGGTGTTATTTTTTACTTTATTTGAAAAAAAAAAACCCTTTAAAAAGAGTAAAATGTTTTTTTTTCAACTATTCTTTAATCATTGAAAAAGAATATAATTGGAGCTCTAAGCTGTTAATGCATATTACGAAATGCTCTGGTTTAAAATAGCCAACTAAATGAGGACATCTTTTGAGGAACTTCACTTGGAATTTTATATCGGAATGGAGAACTAATTCCACAAAATCAGCTTTGTTTGGGGGAGAGGTTTCGTATTGACTTTGGCCTGGTCTTTTACCTGGAACACTTTATATGCATCTATAGACAGGTACATTTTAGTATGTAACATGAAAATTTATACAAGCTTTGAAATTTTATTAATGAAATCATGGAGAACAGTAGTTACACGAGTGGCGCAGCCTGTACCACCTGACTACCAACTCTATATTTACAGGCCATTTTGGGGATTTCGTGTTTTTTTTTTTTTTTTTTTTTTTTTTTTTTTTTTTTTTTTTCCCTCTCTGAATCCACTCTAATAATTTTTTTAAAAATTACTATACAATTTTAATCAGTGCTGAAATCAGTGACTGACATCACCCGTTTATTTAGGGAAACTCATTTTTTTAATTTAATCCAATGTAAAGAAGGGAGTATTTAACTATACTGTGTAATAATTCTGAAAACAACTTCATTCCAGAGGGTGATAAGACACAGCCAACTGGTTTCATGGAAGAGTTATATGCCGCACTTCCGCTTATGTCATCAGCTGTAGTCAGTTTATGAATTTATGCAGCAAACACTGATAAACTTGTTTCTGTAGGGATTAAAAAAATAAAATTCATTATAACAAATGGTAGAATAAGAGAAGTATACAATTTTATGCTTAAAACATTTATTTACAGAATAAAAACTGAGATTCTTAGAATTCCCATATGACATTTTCTGGTCATTTCATTTCAAAAATGATTTTGGCACCATCTATTTAAAAAAAAAAAAAAAAATCGCATTTATGATAACTTTATTATTGATTTAATAGGGTGTTGTTCACTGGTGACTAAAAAGGCGACTTTTGCTGCTAATTTAAAGATACGGTGACTTGGGAGGCTTTTTTGAATAAAAATTGTCACTTTTATAGTATTTTCAAGTTTTTGGCTACTTGTAGCTTACTCTAGGCGACTCATTTGAAAATCGGATTTCAGTTTTTGTCAACTCCATTTTGTTTTCAATAGGATTGATTATTCATCAAACAGTTTAATTTAGTTTTTTAACCATACTGTAAAAATGAATGTACTATATGCTGTTATATATATAACGCATGAAGTTTTTTAATTTCTCTTTTTTTTATCTCCATTAGGAAACGCCCTGTTTTAAACATATTATTACGTTGAAATAGCATTAACTTTTTTTTTTTTTTTTTTTTTTTTTCAAATCAGCATTATTAAGTTTTAGCAGCCAAGAATTGAGTAATATATACGTAAGTTTTTATCTTGTTTTATTGTTTGATTCTCCAGGGAATAAATTCTAACAAAAACATGCCAATCTTCTGTTACACATCTGTTATAAAGAGCTTTTTGAGAGTTATTTAATCAAATACTCCGTTACTGCATGAAAACAGTTTTGTATATTTATTTACATAACTTAGTGTCAAGCTAACTTCTGAAATTTGTCCGTGAAACTAATTTATTATAACTATAAATTCTAAATATAGGTCTAAATATGTTTACTTTGTGTCATAGTATCTAAACTAATTTAAATGTATTCAAATAGATTGTTACAAAGAAAATATTTACATTGATGCAATCACTTTCTAAAAATATGTATTTATATAAATTTTACTTGCCCTTTTAGATAGCGTGATGCAAAAGATAAATTATTGAAATAAATTCATCTGAATACATTGTATAGGTTCAGTGAAAGTGTGATATATTTGACAGTGCAATTGATAATTAAAAGCATCACTTGAATGTGCAAATCTCCTTTAGGAAATAAAGTAACTGTAATGGAATTTAAAAACATATCTTATAAATGCCAGGGCATCACTCAAAATTTGATATCATTAAAGACCCATGTTTAGAATTCATAGCTATAAAGTAAAATGCTGCATCACAAACTTTTAACCCATTAAAGGTTTTTGCATTGGTAAGAAATTCTTAAAATATTGTATTCTATTGATATTTTCAAATTTAATTGTATAGTATAAAAGGGAAAAAAAGAAAACTTTACAGGCTAATGTTCCCAATTGGAAACATCAAATTAAAAATTTATTAAATTTTTTTTTTTATCATTATTGACTTGAAAAAATTAGCAGATATAGTTAAAAGATGACTTGATTTTTTTTTTTTTTTTTTTTTTTTAATAGGAGTTGCATTTCTATCATTAGTGGGAAACTGGGCAAAAAATCATAAAAATAGTCTTTTTCATAAATTGTTACAGAGCCATCTTGATGTATCCTCCATCTCCCTCTTTCAAACTTTATTCATATCTGTATTTAATTTAAAAATAAAGCTTTCATTGATTCTTAATCTGCTCATCTCTGTATTCCATTTCTGAAACCAATGTGAAAGTAGTCAAAAATGACCAATGTTCCCAATGAGAACAACACATTGAAAATTGTATATAGTATTTTTCCCCCATTTAAATGACTAATATCCTTTAACTAATACATTAGAAGACAAAATATGTAAAAAAAAAAAAAAAATTAATTTAAAATATGCTTGGATTTGAATTCAGTCTGTAAAAGGTTACGTGAAATTAATACTTTTGTTACTAGCCAATGAGTATTACCTCTTTTTTTCACATTCAAGTCAAATAACTTTCATATTTCCAATGCTTACATAATGTTCTTATTTAAATTGCCCTTTTGATATATATTTTGATTGCAATTTGCTATTCTTCTCCTGGCATTTTTCAGTAAATGTTCAATGCAAATTTATTAAATATCATGTTTGAAATTTGTGCTATTTCTTTAGGACCTTTAATGAGACCATGAACTCTTTAAATAAAGATTATCCTTGGACCATCAAACTGAGCAGTGCTGGATTAATTTATTTTCACTTTGGGCATCAGATCATATCTAGAATTTTGAATATCCCTGAAGATTCTGAAGAAACTAAAGTTTTGTTTAGCAAAGTATATGACAATTTTATTCAGGAAATTGATGCTATAGATAATGGAATTGATCCTTGCCATGGAGCAGAACCAAAGTAACCATTTGTTTTCATTTTTAAGAATTAATATTTTTTATCTGTTATTTTCAAAATGTATGTTTGGAGATCAAAATGATGCATTCATTCACAATAATAGGAAACACTAACTAGGGATTAAAGTTTGAGTTCCTACCAGTAAAATGAGAAGTATAGTTTGTCATTAGTTTTTCATGCCATAAAACTCAGTTATAAACTACTTTTGTCATGCAACTAAACTTACTGTTGAAAAATTTGACTTTAAAGTTCCAGTGCACTGAATCCAGCAGCACTTATTCAGGGTTGCTACAAAACCTGGAAATCATGGAATTATCAGGGGATTTTGCATTTCTGGAGAACTCGGGGAAATATCAGGGAATTCTGCAAAAATGACTTCTAAATCAGGGAAATTCAAAGTTTATTTCAGCATTTGTTGGCAACAGCATACGCTATAAAATCATTTATGCTGTTGCTAAGCGATAATGATATATTTTTGTTCGATTTAATTGATTTATCAATATCAAAATACTCAAGTCAGTGATTATTTTTTTTAACAATGCATACTAAATGTCAAAGTTTACTAATTTATTTGAATTTATGTTTTTTGCTTTCATATTCTATACAGCAGACTCTTGATTAACCTGGATTGTCGGGAAAAATCTCGTCCCGGATAAGCAAATATCCCAAATAATCAAACTTATGCAAAATTGATGAAAATGTTTTCAATAACATTTTTGGCTATGACATTCTGGATAATCATCTCATCCTGATTAATTGAGTTCACCGTATTACGATTTTGAGAAATTTTGTGGGGACTAATATACTTTAATTTTCTGTAAAAAAAATCTTAAAAGATTTTGATAAAGAATCTTTTTCTCTTTGTAGGTTATCAGGTATGGTATAATAATTAAAACTAAATAGATTGCCAGTTTTGTGTATGTCCTGTAAATATGAACGATATTTTATTTCTAAACGACAATTTTATTTCTAAATTTAACATCAATACTCTCCAAATCAAAAATTTTCATTGTGGCATTTTTTGGAAGAATGATTAGTTTCATGCTACTACTTTCTGTTTAAGCAATTTGAACTTTACTACTTTCTGTTACTATTTACTACTTTCTGTTTAAGCAATTTGAACTTTACATGGAAATATCCAATAAGCAGACATTTTTCATTTTTGTAACTAATACATGTCTGTGCTCTTTGAATATATTGGTTGCTATTCATGCAAACAAAAATTAACTGTTTTTGTGATACGTAATAAAATCAGGGAATTTTTTTTCTCAGATCTTGTAGCCACCTTGTTATTACTTAAGTTGATATCATAGATCACTATCGCACATTGTTTACCATTAAGAGTGTCTTGGTTTTATAAGAATTGGCAAAATTATTGTTAGTCAGTGGTACTTCATTACAATTATATTCAATGTCAATAGTATACTTTTAATTAACAATATGTAAGAATTATAAAATAAACAAGCTTTTTTAAATAAAAATTAAATGGTTGTTTCATTATTAAATCTTACTAGTAGGATTGCTAAAAATATTGTTTACTTATTAGATTGAGTAACATTATAAGATAATTGTCTAAGAAAAGAACTCCTTGGATTTATAAATAATAGAATCAGTTACTTCTTATTTACTAATCAGTTTTTTATTTCATTGGGCATAAAAATGCCCAATTGCAAAAAAAAAAATTGAAATTAATAAAAAATATGTAGGTTATTTTTAAAAAATTTATTTAAAGCTCATCTTACACTATTACGACACATTGGAAATGCGCTATTTAAAAAATAAGTTCAATCTCATTTTTAAAATAAGGAGCGTGAAAATACCTATAGTTAAAATTTTAAGGAGTATTTTTGATTTTCAGTGCTTGAAATACGCTTTAGAGGCATAAAAATACATGTCCCCCTTGCCCGTGCACACACACACACACACACACACACACACATGTACACACTTCATTGGTGAGGGCTCTCACCAGAGGAGTTTCATATTGGAGCCATGCTATCGACATCTCTGCCTCAAAGAGAAGGAAGAAATGTTAGGAAAAATGGGCAACATAAATTCAGTTTTCCATTCCATGTGCATTTCATTTTTAAGGTTGTTACTGTCTAGGAGACCCGGTTATCTCTCATCAATTATTTCACAGAATTCTTTGATCCTTTGTATCATTCAAGGGATGGACAGATAAAAGATTGCTTCAGAATCTTGGCACATCTAACGTTCTTTTATGAAAGGCACAAAAAGTTAAGGAATGGATGTTCTCTTCGTTGTTTTATAGTCATGAGCACTTGTATCTACATGTCGAAGAACTCTGCAAGAGAGCTAATAGAGAAACTACTTTCTAATGAAAATTAAGAATTCAACCTAGAAAATTCAACAAAGGACCCAAATAGTTAATCTTCCGATTCCCTAAGATTCACAAATTTAAGAAGCTGGAGGAATCCTTGATAGTTTTAATTTGAATATTCTTTAATGATTTAATAAAGGCATAAACTTTAGTAATATTTTAAAAGGAAAAAGATGCAAAAAGGAATTTCATCGAAATGTAGTTTTGATTTGAGTCTTTAAAAAAATGCCTTTAAAGTATTATTTTTAAGATCATTCAATGAATGAGAATTCTCGATCTTGATGAAGTAATAGTACTGTTTCAATTTATTCTTGATTTATATATGGAATTGTGTAAAAGCATTAAAAATAATTATATCTATTTATTTATGTTGAATTTTTATTTAGGTATAGTATACATACACATTTAAGTGCTCGAGTTAAGCATTTAAATCCAGCTTGGAATGAACCGAATCAGGATGAAGTAAGTAAATGTTCTTGTATTTGAAAACAGCCTTTTTAAATATATGTATATTAAAGTTAATAATGTAAAATATACACTGTAAGGCATCGCTTATACATTTTTCAAGGGGCTGACATAAAATGGCATATTAGTGAAACATTCATAAATCAACCACTTTCATTGTCAAAGGTTTAATGCTGCTAATGCAAATTTGTCTAAAGATAATAATACTAAGTTTTTTAAGTTACTGTAAAATTACTTTATAAAAGTTTTACACTGAAAACAGTAACTGAATTTTCAAACGAAACACTTACCTTAAAAGTGAAAATAATTTACTGTGCTATATTTTGTATGCTGCATGTATTTTGTATTAATACATTTATGCTTCAATTTATGATCATGCAGACCTTGAATTTAAAATCTTTCATAGTCGACAGATCTGCTAATTGTCTTTCAGTATTAGTTCTAGCATTATACCTTGAATTAGTTTCATAAAATGTTTCATTCATTTCTGTGAACCAAAATAATTCTGCGATATTTAATTTAGTCATTTGTGTCTTTAAAGGAATGTGAAGTAATTTCTTCATATTCTGCTTCATCGTTGCTTAAATTAGCACCAAATAATTAAGTGATATCTCCCCTAAATAGACTGAGACTGATGATTTTTTAATTTTAGGAAGATGAAAAACTATATATAACTGAAATTGTGCTTCAAGCGAAGCATTTTTGCATTAAAATGAGTAGAAACAAATCAGGACTTCACAAAAATGACATGTAAGTGTATAAATGAAAAATGTAAAGCTGTGTTTACTGTACTTTAAAAGTACTGTAAAAACCCCAATTATCCGAAGTGGTCAGGATCGAGCATACCTTGGATAGCTGAAATCTCGAATAACAGGGACAAAATGCTAAACACAATATTGATTCAAGTTTGTATACAAGATTTTCTGCATTAAACCAAGATGGAGCCTCTGTTAAGGCAGAACAGCTATGTTAAGCATATGGGTCATTTCAGCTATTACCTCAATTAATCCGAAACATCAAATGAGTTAGGATAATTGAGCTTCTACTTTGTCTATTTCATCAAAAATTAAAAAACAAACATTTTAAGAATCTTCACTGCATTTTTTAAAATTTTATTCTTTTTAGATTCTCTACTGAGAGAAACTATTTCACCCTGAGACATCCAATTACACAAGCAATATTTTTCTTAATGATAGGGAAGTAGGGACCATAAAAATTTATTTGTAATTTTTGTAATACAAAATATTTGAAAAAAGATGCCATATCTGTAAGCTAATCTTAATTTGATTAACTTTTCTAATTGAAAGTATGTCTCAATCATTTGTGGTTTGAGATTATTGCTGTAACATCTATTTTAAATACTTGCATAAAGAAAAAGAATAATAAAATAAATATTATTTTATCTTACTATTACATTGCTTTTTTTATGTTTGTTAAGTTATGTTTTATAATTATATATATTACTATTTTTATTAGGTTAGATATTGCAAAAATATGAATGGGGTTAGAAAATAGTTTCTTTTATTAAATTCAATAAACTCATTTTTAGTAATTTTCTCACAAGTCATTTCTGCACTTAATGTTTTTTCGTGGCTAATTTTCACGACATGTTTAAATATGTGTCTGTATATTTTAGACAGAATGTTTCCAGAAAGCATCCCACCTGGTTGAAGAAGAATTTATAAGCAGGGTAAAGTTTTTTGGAAAAACCTGGTTGCCAGCTAGAGAAATTGTTAAAAAAGCTATTTTAGACAGAAAATCTGTAAGTGTTTAACTTAAAATGTACATATATTTCAATTAAAGTGGCAAAATGTCAAATCCCTCCATGTAATATGAGCACAGTGTTGGAACATGAAATAATGCATTATACATAGAAATTCCTCAATGTTTCACCCTTTCAAAAGAACAGAAAACTTTTAGCATTACTCTAAAAGGATAGTTATATTTTAATGATTTTATTTTTGACTTTAAAGCTGTTCTTCGAAGAAAAAAGAAACTGTTTTTAGTCTTGGTACACAAATTGAAATAAACTAATAGCACCATGGTCTCCAAAAAATTCCAGATGGTTCTTCATAAGAGCTGCTTTTCACACTGTAATAAGCGAAAAAGCTATGCCTTTTTTGAAATTTTCAGAAAAAATTCTTAAACATAGATCTGAGCTGCTGGATTTTTCGAAGAGTGACACATTTTGTGAAAATTTCTGATTTTTAAGAATTTTTTCTAAGAGTTTTGAAACTAATACAGGTTTATCGTTTATTTCAGTATGTAGTACAGCTTGTAAAGAGACAGTTTCAAAATTTTGAAGTGCCTGGCATAATTACAGGATGGCCACGCATCCTTGAAAACCTGGAATGTCCTTGAATTTACAGAAAAAAAGTTCAAGGCCTAGAATGTGCTTAAATTTTGAGTGGATGTCTGGAATGTCCTTGAATTTTGAAAGGAAATCTGGAATATCCTTAAATTTTACCATCCAATTGCTGAATTTTTGTTGTGTTATCGGTTATTCCCAGCCCCTATGATAATGAAACCATGTACCCTGGAGGAAAAGAAAAATCACAATTGTTGAATAATTGCAGTTGAAAAATATATTATCCTGAAATTTGTTTGTAAATAATTTTCTTGTTTTGAATTTCTTGATTATATTTTATTACATTAAAATTAATGGAGTACATATTTCCATGTGAGTATTTAAAGGCATGTGTTTCCTTCTTCTCCCCTCCTTCAATTTAAATTTTACAGGAATTCTTTTTTCGTCAAGAAAAGAGAATTAAAGTCATGTCCATCTAAAATGCATGAGTTTTGTTCCTACTTATGAAAGCTGCTATTTTGGAATTGAAGCAGAAATATCATTTTTACATAAACATGCAAATTCCCTTTCACTTATAATTTCCTCCTCATTTAAAATTTATATTAAATCAAATAATACATACAAAAATGTGTTAAGTAATATCTGGTATCAAAATATGGTGTTTGCCAAAATCAAAATATTTGCTTAAAACAGTACTTGCTCCAATTTACATTGTCCCTCAACAATTATGAAATAGTATTAAGTGTACATATTTTTAGAAAGATTTTCTAAAAATATGTATAGCTTCCACGGCGTAATGGAGTTGTCACGAATTAATTGTTTCATCTGTTCCTTCTGTGGTTTGCAGAAGATGATAAATGCCAACGGTTCTAATGCGAGAAATTTCACCTGGAAATCGTCCCAGAGTAGCTCAGTGGTAGAGCACTGGCATGTTAAGCGGCAGTCCTGGGTTCGATCCCGAGCTCTGGAATTTTTTGCATAGTTGGTAAAAAATAAAATTAATCAACCTAAACACTCCAACTTGCCTAATATAGTATTAACTGTTTTTGAGGAATTTTCAATATATTTGTGTTCATGAAATCATGAGATTTAATTAGGTTATAAGAAAATAGAAATAATGACAAAAAAATCTCAAAAATATGTATGCTCATTGTGCGTTTCAGGATATCCTTTAAAGTCCTTAAATGTCCTTGAATTTTTTCTCTGAGAAAGAGTGGCCACCCTGTAATTAGTTTATTGGTACTGAGGTACCAAAATCACATGATTTTTTTTCGAACTACACTGTTAATTTAAGGGTACTCTCAATTTAACTAAAGAAATATCAACATTTTTCCTGTTATATTCATTTTGACTCTATAATCATCCTTCAAAAACATACATTTCTATAAAATGTATATGTTATCTTTATATTCTGTACAGCAGGAATCAAAATAAGATTTAGAAGTTGGCAGCAAAAACTACTCAGTTCAAGGTTTTGCTGTGACAAAAATCTTTTTTCTTAACCTCTCTTAGCCTCTTAACAGCATTCAGATCTGATCACATATCCAATTCTGTTTGCTTTTAGTGTTTATTAAAATACCTGTCTCTCAATCTTGAAGAAAGCTGCTAAAAAACTTAGATTAGTTATAACACTTACTTAGCAGAAAACTTAGCTATAAAACTTAGGCTGCTAGAAACTTATTAGATTTTTCAAATATATATTGAGTAAAGGAAAAGGGAAATTTCTCATGATCATAGAAAGCTCAAATAATCAACTTTGTGTTAATTACTCTCTTACCTTCACAAAAGTCTTTGAACAAGATTGCTAAAACTAGACATGTTGAGAAAATCACATACGACAAGTGTTTGGTTACTTACTGAAATGAAAATTTTTGCACCAATTGGAGAAGACCATCTCCTGTTATACCTGAAATTCAAAGGAATAACCTGTTTATGTAGACCATCAGTATGTCTTTTATCAGGGGGTTTTCCCAGATTTAAATTCTCTGGTATTAAACAAACATGCAAACAAAATAAATAAATAAATGTATAATGCATACATAAAATTAGAAAAATGCTCAAATTTTTATTTTAATCATTTTGCCTTGAAGTAAAGATTTTGCTTAGTAGAAGATTCTTTTATGACCATGATAAACTTATTTTGCATATTTATTAAGATATTGTTGGATAGTTTTACCATTTTTTATACTTCTACTGTGTAACTTGGCTTAAAATATTTTTATCTGTCCTTTAGATAGATCCAAGTGGAGAAATAATTGAATTGAGTAATGGAGGCTGCCCATGGAAACAACATTTATTTGAATTAGAAGAATCGCTTAAAGTAGAAGAAACCATAAAATATGTCTTATATCCTGGTTTGAATTCTGATTGGAGAGTTCAATGTGTATCTGTTTCACCATTTTCCTTTGAAAACAGGTACAATTACTGTAATTCATACTTTTAATGTACCCTAGATTAACCCTTTAAATGCCAAAGACACAATTAATTCATTAAAATACACTCATAAAGAATATAAAACAAAAAAATGTTCCTTATGATTTCTGAGATGTTTCATTTTTGGAACATTGGCATGTAATGTTATCTTTTTTTGTCATATTCTCGCATCATGAAAATGAAGCGTTGTATGATAAATATTCTAAAATTTTATGTTGTAATAAAGGTTTACTTGATAACATAATATGGAATTGCTAAAATAAATCTGCACACAACTCATTAAAAAAGTATAAAGAGAAACAATAAAAACAATTTTACACTTACATACTCTTGACAAATATATTAAAAATGAATAAATGCAACTTTAAAAATGTAAAGTACATTACCTAGAAAAAATAAGGTATTTTATCCTTTACGAGATCCTTTTTATCCTTAGAATTCTAACAATTAGCAGAAACAAAATGAACTATACTAAAATACTATTTTTTTTTTTTTTTTCCCCATTCCTTTTTTCATTCTTAGTGATGATGTGACTATGTAATGCACATCAGACTTTCTTGAAGACTTCGATTGATGGGCACGGGGTCCAGGTACAACATGAATTTTCGGCTTCAAACGAAGCAAATTTAGAGTAATTTCTCTTCTAAAATTCAGATGAGTCATTTCCAATGTTGTGCAAATCAGTGTGTAAGATCACCCAGCAGCTACAACCATATTCAATCCGTTGCTAAATAAGTTCCAATACCACTTTTTGTAACGAAATTGTGGCTGATAACTTCCAAGAAGTCAGTCTAACAGTTCCACTCCACCCATTCCTTCATTATATAATTTTATGAGATGAGGTTGGGGAACATTTTTTTTTGAGCTCGGACATACCTTTTTGCTTTTCCTAATGGTTCATGAGTAATGAAATTAGATGCAATTGTTATGACAGAATTATCAAACCAAACATGTGACTTCCTGCCAATTCCCCAATCCCCATCAAAATGTATCCCTCTCCATCGAACGGACCTAAAATAAACAAACACTTGTGAGACACACATGTTCATTGCTGACAGAAGAAACCAGCAGCTATCAGAACACAAAGCAGGGGAATGACCTTGTAACTAACTACTCTTCTTTCAAAGGGGTAAGAGATATGAGACACCCCTCAGTCCTTCACCCTTCTATAGGATACATTGTTAATGCCTTTTACAGACTTATCTTCAGCAGATATAGGGAATGCAATCCTGATCCTGCAGGATCCCGCACAAATATTTGCGGGACTAGTCCTGCGGGATTGATAATGAGAAATAAATTATTTTTTATTACAATTTCACGCCACTTTCTCAATAAATAGAATGAAAATTTTTTAATATTCATGCCTCTTATCTAACAATAAACGAATCAATAATTACAAATTTTAATTTAAAGTTTTATTTTTTTATATATCTTCCAATGGGAGTCTGGATCAAACATCTAGATCTAAATTTTTCTCAAACTTCCAATCCCAAATGAACTGAAATATTTCATACTAATTTATCTCTTAGTGAACAGTTACGAATTAATTATAAAAAGTTTTAATTTCAGTTTTTATTTTTTTTAAATTCACACATTTAATTATTTTACTAAAATTAAATCTAGACCAGGATACGATTTATTGGATTTGTTCGATTTTGTACATTCTTTTTTCAGCAACTAAGAAAATGACGTAAGTGTGTGAATGTAGTATTTATAAATTGTATTTTTCTGTAAATTCCTGATTTTTAGCAACTAACATAACTACTACTAATATATGGAGACATAACTTAGTATATCATACTGAAAATCATGATAATAATTTTCATATTTCTGTAAGTTATTGTATAAATTATCTCATAAGATTAATTATTATTACAGTGGAACCCCGATCTATCGTTCCCGCATTCATCGTTTTCCAGTATTGATCGTTTTATCTCTATGGTCTCTGCACAAATTGTATTTGCATAATGTTAAAGAAACCCGCATTTATCGTTCGTCAAAAAGTGACTTTCCCGCATTCATCGTTGTTAAATTTTTCACCTGACCAAAACGAATTGGAAGATTAATAGGATCCAAATGGCATTCAAACTTTAATTGCTTCTTGGTATGATTTCTTGTTTTGATGATAATCAGATGAACAGTGGTGGCATGTAGCAGAGGGTATGCATACTGTGAAATTTAATGATTATATTTCCATTAATCAAGACGTTCTGACATGCGGTACCCTAAACATGGAAGAAATGTGTTATTATGCCCAAAAAAATGAAAATAATGGCAAAGCAGAGGATATTGTTCATGCCGATGAGGTTGAGCCACACTAGTATGAAGCATCTCTGAAGAAATAATGGTATTTGAAACTTTATAGGCTTTTTTATACAAACATGTAATCGCAGAAAAGTATTGTAAATCTTGAAGATTTGCTTTTTAACTTAAAAAATGCTGAAAAACTTAACATAAAATTATGGATTTTTAAAAATAAATATAACTTATAATTTTCATCTTCGATTTATTTTTTTTACAATTTTGTAAGAATTAGTACTTGTTGGTATACAGTCCTTGCACGTATGTATAAGCATTGTTTTCTTCGTATTTTGACTTTAACCCGCATTTGTCGTTTTCCCGCATTCATTGTTTTTTCCTACCCTCCCCATGAAAAACGATGGATCGAGGTTCTACTGTATTAAAGTTAAACTTCATAGTGCTTAAAATCATACTTTTTTTTATTTTTCTCTGTTGAAATGAAGTCCTAGCTAAATGAAATGTCAATCCTGCGGGATTGACATTTCATTTAGCTAGGACTTTAACTAGGATCTGCTTAGGGAATCCTGCAGGATTCCCTAAGCAGATATAAGCATTAAATATATTAAAAATCTAATAAGGCAACATATGTGTGATATAACTGATTTTGTATATCGTTACATCCCAATGTTCCTTATTTGGATTTCTTTTGTGATTTCATTAAACTCATCCTTTGCAAGTATGATAGGCAAAAATTCGGGTGGATTTGAATTTCTTTTAATTTTATGGAAATTTTTTTCTTGCGCATTAAGAAAATTGCAAAAAGAGCCGATTTTGGGATTTTTTTCTAGACTGAAATTTCTTATTTGAAAAGTAAATATTATGCCAAAAAATCAATTATACTTTCAATAATAAGCAGTATTTTTTTCAAACTGTCTGTTATAATAGTTTATTTTTATAAAATTATTAAACATGATGTTCCAAAATAGGAACATTGGCATGTAAAAGGTTAAAATAAGGGATTTTATAGTTGCATTAAGCAAAATAAGTATTGTTTCTTAATGTCATTTTTATATTATGTTTTTGCATCATTTTGATATTCAGATTTGATATATCAGCATCAAGTTAAATGTCTTTTAATTATTCAAGCACTAAAACTAGCCTTGCAGATTTTTTTTTTTTTTTTTTTTTCAAGTTTTTTCCCTTAGTGCCTTATATAAAAAAGTTGGTGTATGCAATTCCACAAATTTTGAGTGTCATCATAAGATTGCCAAATTGTATTAAAACAAGATATTTTCATAAATCATTTGGACTGTTAAGTTTAAATATCATTTTTTGATTTTGTCACATTTATATGCATATACACACATAAACTATTTATAACATCGTACATAGCTGCCAACTCTTCCATTTTTGCTGGAAGTTTTCCATTTTTCAAGCACATCTTCCGTCTTCTGATTTTTATCCAATATGTTCCAGTATTTCAAAAAAATATTTATCTTCCATTTTTTAAAATATATATTTTTTTTCTTTAACCATCTTTAGTGCACACATATTCGATCAAAAACTGCTTTCAATTAGCACCAATGGGGTGCAATTTTCCCTCTCCCTTTCGCCTGTCTCCTTCTCACTCGGGACGGCAGAGTGTCCCATTTTTATATCCAAGGTTGAATGCGGAGGGGAGCCATTGAGCTAAGAGTGGTTTTACTGGTAGTTTATCGAAATGCAAGTAAAATGTAAATATTTTACAGCTATAGCAAAAAAAAGTTTTGGCAAGACAAGCCAAGAAAGTTCGTATGGAGTCTCCGGCATGTAAACATGTTGCAATGCACAATGTTCGTATTGGCAAGTTCTTTCTAAGTTCGAATACGTTGATGTTAACTTTTTGCATTTTCTGACAACTGATTTCTTTAACAATGTATGAAGAAATCGCAGAATTATTACTATCAGCATTTTAAAGGAAAATATTTAGATTTTCCTTTTATAGAAAGGCATCAAAAGGATGCACATTTTGCTTTTTGTGTGGCATGTAGATCAGATTTCAGCATTGCACATGGAGGTCGGAACAATATCACTGCTCATTCAAATAGAACAAAACATCCTGAAAACTCTGCTGTTCTCAGAAGTAACAAGTCTCTTGACACTTTTTTTCCCAGCCGTGCAGTTAATACGAAATCGGTGATTAATGCTGAATGCTTTTTTACCACTTTCATTCTGGAGCACAGTTTACTTGTGACTTGTGCAGATTATGCTGGACAACTATTTAAAAAGATGTTTCCAGACTAAAATTGCATCTTAATTTGCATACTCTAGAACCAAAACCTCTACTGTAATTCAGGAAATAGCATTAAATAGAGAAATATCTCTAACTGGTATGCTTTAAATCAGTCCTTTACTATTGCAGTGGATGGTAGTAATGACACTGATGCCAAGCTGTACCCCATAGTTGTAATGTACTCTAATGAGAATTCAGAAAAAATTGATTGTTCATTGTCTGTACCTACCCTAGTAAGTAGTGCTACTGGTACAAATACTGGAAATTTGTTGCTCAGCAAGTTGGAATCTTTTGAAATTCCAATTAATAACTGTATTGCTCTGAGTTGCGACAATGCTCCTATAATGATGGGGGGGGGGGAATCAGGGGTCAGGGAAAGTACAAAAGTTATTGCTGTGTCTCAAAATAACTCAACACCTAAAAATATCAAAAGAAAATTTGCAGAACTGGAAAAGCCTCAATTGCAAATCATGCACAAGAAGAAGAAGAAGAAAAAGAAAAAGAAGCTTTTTTCTGTCGCATGTTGTTGTGGTTTTCGAAACCATCAATAAAATATTTCAAGCAGGTTCCCCTCAAATCCATATAGCAAGATCTAGTCTTAATCTAGTAATAAGAATTTAATGAAAGATATGTTCATGAGATTCATGAAACCTAAATTATTTAAAGACTACTATGAAAGACCAAACCAAAAGAGGATTGTGGTATAGTTATTGGCTGCGAAACATTAGAAATTGTTGAAAAGCTGTCTGATGATGGCAAAAATGTTTTTTATGTCACAGTGCAGTTTATGTCACACACAGTATTTTTGTACTGTGTGTGATTATTTGCATTTGAAGTTTCCATTTAAAAATGAAATCTTGATCCATGCTAAAGTTGTTCAGTTACTGAAGGTTCATTTTCAGATATAAAGTTTTTTGTAGAAAAATTTTCAGTGATGCTTGATTCTGAAGATATGTAAAAGTCAGAAGCTGTCAACAAATTGCAAGAAGAATTTTCTGCCCTACAGATTAAAAATGAACTAATAGAATCATTAGAAATTGAAAGAATTGGTAAACAATGGTCATAACTTGGAAAAACAAAAGATGAATTTGGAAAAAAAAAAAAAGTTCAGGAAGCTGTCTAAATTTGTGTTAGCCCTATTAACTTATCCTCATTCAAATGCAGAGTGTGAGTATGTATTTAGCCAAGTTAAGAAAACACAGACACAATTTCAGGCATCAACGAGCAATTCTATGCTGGAGAAGTTCTTGATGGCGAAGTATTCAGAAATGCGATGTTTTGAAACATCATTTAATGATGATTCTCTTACAAGAGCAGGGATGTGCCAGCTGTTCCAATTGCTCCAAATTGTGCCAAATCAACCCTGATGTGCCAATCTGCTACAAAAAGATCATTTTTGGACATTTTTGCTCCAAATTCAGCAAAACTGCTACATTTTTAATTTTTCCATATATGTTTAAACGTTTGTATCTCCCGAATTTTTACAAAAGTCATCACACATTCTAATTTCAATCTTTCTCTATTAATCTTTAAAATGAATATTTTTTCTTTGGCATCCCTTTGGTTAAACCTCCAATGCCTTAAGTGTAAAAATTGACCTCTGTTTTAAATTTAATTTTATATAAATTTGTAACTTTTTTGTTCCAAATTTTTATTAGTTGCTGATGGTAGTTAACCCATTTGTGCTCAGATATTTTTGAGACTTTCTTTGATTTTTGCTAATACCAGCAATAATAGATAAATTTCTGACGTCAACTTCTTGAGCAAGGGATGATTTCTTTTAAAATCATTATGTATAAAAATTGAAATGTCAACATCCTACTGGGTCATGTTAAATATTATGTGGAGTTGAGGTTCTACACTCGTGAATAAAGGCTAGGAAAAATAAATAACGCTTTCGACTGATAGCGAAAATGCCATCCCCAAAAAGGGACGCTAGGCATAAATGGGTTAATATAGTTTAGTAAATATTGTATTTTTGATTTAAAATAGATATTTTGTATAGCAATGTATAAAATAACTGAATCTTTTATTTATTTCATAAGCTTTTGACTCCCCCCTCCCCCCCCCCCCAAAAAAAAGACTGGTTTTTGTTATAAGCTAAGAGTTTTTAAGAACCTCCTTAATTTTCATTTTTTTTTATTGGCATTTTGACTTTTCTCTTTCCCTCCAAAAATAAATTTTGTATTTCAAAATTGACATTCTTATGCTCCAAAAGTGACATTTTCTTGCTCCACTAATCTGTTTTTCTTGCTCCAAATTGCTCCAAAAATGTCTTTTTCTTGCTCCACAAATTGCTCCAAAATTTAATTTCAGCTGGCACATCCCTGCAAGAGCTAAATCTTCCACTTATAACTATTTAAAGGGAACCAAACATCCTAAGTTTCAATGTTGGCAGCTATGTCATCGTAAGACAACTTGCCAGTGAAATGATCTCCTCAGAAATTTTTGTCAGCCAGGCAGCATTACGAAGCCATACTATATAATTTTATCGAATTAAAGCATTTGAAATTATATTGATTTTCCTCCTTGGCGATCAGTAAACTTGTTGGGTGATGCACCCTGGCCAAAAAGACCGGGGGAGAGCAATACAAGTCTTGGGGAAGTTTGAGCATTTGGACCTCAAACTACTTTCACATAGTCAAGGTCAAAAATTTGTATGTAAAACAGATATTAATTATATTTCTATATTAGTAATGTAGATGATTCAAGTTGTTACTTAGTTTTTCTTAAAATTTGACTCTTGAATTAATATATATCTACTATTCTATGTGTTGCACCGCATTTTTTGCTTAGTTATGGTTTTTACTGTCATTTACTAATTATTACCATAGAATGTAACATATTTAACTCAATTAAACAAACCTATATTTCAGGTTATCAATGAAAGAAGAATGGCGAGGTTTAAGAGATGAAGAATTAAGTCAAGTTTCTGGAATACCTGGTTGCATATTTGTACATGCAAGTGGTTTCACTGGAGGAAATAAAACAAAAGATGGAGCTTTACAAATGGCTCTTAAATGTTTACAGAAATAATTGTGCAAGTGGCTTCACCAGTGGAAATGGATCATAAATGTGTAAAGAAAACAATAAAAATACTTTTTTTTAAATAACCTGATCTCGTATTATTGGATAGTTTTTTTCATTTTTATGTATTTAATTGCAGAATATAAATTATTTAATAATATCTTAATATTGTCTCAGGCATTTTTGCTAAGCATTATCTGAGTTATTGTTTTTAGACTGTAAAATTCAACATTTGCTTTACCTCTTTCCCTCATCTTCAGTTAATTGTTCTTTATTCAACAATAGTTAATCACTCTTTCCCATCTTTGGAACAAGATTTTTTTCATGTTATTACTTCCCCATGTGTAAACCAGGTTGTCCTTTTAGAAAGTCTCTTGCTTGGTTCAAGTGATTCTATTAATTGTTAATATTAATTTCAAGTGCTAAGAGCATCTTACTAAATAGATGTTAAATAATGTTTCCTAACTGATTGATATGTGGACATTTTTTAATCAGTCTTATATGTTCTGGCATCTTAATAATTGAATATACAGTACATTTAACAGTGCATAGGACCAAGGCCTGCAGTATAAAATTACTGACATTTCTATCACTTCATTGACTTATTGAAAAATCCTTTTCATAACTGAAAGCCTTTCAGGCATCTTGCTACTGTGATGCTCTTTTGGAAACTAAGAAATTTTGGATTTAAAAAGAAAATTAAATGAAACGGAGCACTTTTGCTTTGATGTGATGACTTGTGAGCAAGACAGCAAGTATTTGATGTAGACACAAGTGTTCTCACATGAGACTTTTCTTAGCATTTCTTATCCTCATTTACAATAGTTAGTCAGGTTAACGTAATATTTGAGACTGTCTTTACACAAACTGATCATTTTTGCAATAAAATATGAAGCAACTGATCAAGCAAAAGTGTATTCTAAATTTGACCATTTTAAATTAAATGGGTTCTTTTAATACATAGTGGTTACAGAAAGAGAAGTTCATCGATTTCCTTGACTATCTTTCTCAAAATTTCATAGTTAATTATACTTGCACAATACTCTTCCTGTGTGAATCTTCACCTTTGCATAACATAGCTATCAACAGGTTTTAAAAAATAAATCGTAATGGAGGGTGGCCATAATTAAAATAGTGGTGTTTAGAGCCCAATTGTAAGAAAACTGAACCTAATTTGCAGTGAATACAAATTATAATTTTAGAGGGGAGGCACTGCAACCAGACGTCTGTTGTACCAACCCCAGGCAAAAAGGAAAGTCCTGAAAAAGAGCCCAGTAGCAGATGCAAACATCAGCTTGGACTTAGTAGACATGTTAAGCTCCCAGGGCTCAATAATATGGTGTCTAAGATTCTCAAATCTGTATGCAGAGAAACATTCACAAAGAATGTGTTCACTTTCAAAGCAGTTTCCTCCTTATGAAGACAACCCCAACAAATGGAATCATCTACAACCCTCATAAATGCATTTTAAGGCAACAGTGACCAGTTAGAAGACCAATATGTTCCTAAAAGATGCAGAAGGGGTGGGGGGGTGTTCAACCCCCAAAATACCCCTTGGCACCAGACTTGGATTTCTGGAAAAATACCTCAGGTTGTCATTGAGTTTTGAGATCATCAGCAATGCAGGGTTGCCACAGGCAACTATTAGTGACCATTTTCGGCATCAGGCGACTATGGCAATTTTTTGGGGCGAAAATTAGGGGAAAAGGAACTACAGTGGAACCTGCCTAATGTGACCACCCTCGGGAACGACTAAACTGGTCACCTTACAAAGTTACACACTTTTATAAATCTGTTTATGCTTAAATTCAAATAACACAAACACTTTACAGTTTATTTATAACAAGATCTCAAAATCAATAAATATCCATGAACAAAAAAAGAGGAATATAGGGAGTAAAATACTGAAACATTAAAATGCACATTGCATACAAATGGTGTGCGACTTCCTTATACTTATGTTTTAATATGTGCACTTCTTGGTCACAATGAATAATAAAAAATAATAAATATGAATAAAAAATATAAATTTCCATTTTGCAGCTTGACATATTACTAAAGTACAGTTTGAATGTTTGGGTTGTTTTCATGTTTGCCCAAATATAGTTCATGATACAATTTTCACTAGTGTACATCAAGAACACATTGTTTAGATAACACACTGTGCTGTAACAGCAAAGTTCTCAAAGGGCCGGTCGCCAAATAAATCGCCAGGTTGAAAAAATGAAAAGAAATGTTAGGCTGTTTTGCAAAATTTAAATGTGACTCGCCACAGGGGTGATCAGAATATAGTTTTTGTAGCCTAGACAAAATTATTATAATCCTATGGGAAAGGAAGAAAATTAAATATATTCACAGACTAAAGACACCAACAGAATGCATTACCAAGGCTAAAACCAAAGTAAATTAAGAAACAGATAAATAGTATTATTGACAGATGGGAGATTTAAAATGGCAAGAGTGTTACATTTAGAATAGGTAAAGGGAAATCAGAAGTACTTATAAATGTGGGATTAACTTCATCAAAAGTAATTGTAAATATGTGATTAACTGCATCCAACACACCTCTTACCGGAAACCACGCTGAGTCAACTTTAGGATGAACAGAAATATAAAAGAAGCTAGACTAAAACAAGTTTTCCTTTTTAATTTATTTATCTATTTTTTTTTTATTATTATTTATTCATCTATTGAGAACAAGTGTTACAGAAGAGAGAACCAGTGTTGAGATCAAATCTTGTGTTAAACAACTGAAAAGGGATATAGCATTCTATATTATCTGAATGTGTTTTACATTTAAAAGGCAGTTAATAGTGGAAAGTGGTCACATTTGACAGGCTGAAAAACTTAAATTTGGCAGATTATCTGGTCACTATACAGTTTTCGCAGGTGGTCACTTTACAGGATATTTTCCCCATATCTTTTTTGTAAGTTAAAATGAAATTTCATAAAGTGTTCACTTTAGAGAGGTGGTCTCTTTACCAAGGTGGTCACTTTAGCAGGTTCCACTGTATTTTGTAAATTTCGGCGACTTATTCATTGGTTAGGCGACTATATTTTCAAAATAAGCACACAGACACACACACACAAAAAAAAAATCACATAAATCGTCCTTTCTTCTTATACGAGAACCAATCATATCGATCCATTCACCTTTCCGTCAGCCGAGCGCAATCGATTCAGGGCCGTAGCTAGACAGTTTTTACAGGGTGGGGCTTACAAATATATACATATATGTATTCACACACACACAGAGAAGTGTGTTTTTTATAAACACACACTTCTGTGTATGCTTAGTAAGAAACTGAATCCGGGCTTTTTCGTTAGTCTTAATTATAAGCAGTCAGCAGTGAATACAAATGCTTGATAAGTGAACGTAGATGATTGTTTTTGTTATTTTTCTGAAAATAACTTTTTTTATTTCAGTTTTCACATTTTATCAAGGATTTATACTTTAGTTAAGTTTTCAATCATTACACCACATGCATACGTGCACAAACACACACACACACGTATACACTGTCTACCAATAAGTATTTAGACACCTGTGATAGAAAAGAAAAACTATATTCAAAATCAATAGTTGGTAGAGCCTCCACGAGAGGCAATTACAGCATGAACCCTCCGGGGCATACTTTCCACAAGCCTTTGTATTACAGTTAGTGGTATTGTCTTGCACTCGGCTTGGAGTAGACATAAAAGTTCCTTCACTGATTTTGGATGGGTAGTGCACCCCTTAATTTGACGATCCAACTCGTCCCAAAGGTTCTCGATAGGGTTCAGGTCTGGGCTCTGGGCAGGCCAGTCCATTCGATAAACTCCATAGGCACCATACCAAGCCTTGGTTAACCTCAAAGCATGACAACTGGCATTGTCGCCCTGAAAGTAACAGGGGTCCAACCCATAAAATTGCCACAACATAGGAGGCACATTGTCATCCAAAATAGTGCAGTAGGCATCGGCGTTGAGCTTACCATGAATGGGGACCAAGTGTCTCAGTCCATACCAGCAGAAACACCCCCAGACCATAATTTCACCTCCGCCGAACTTTACTGTTGGCACAATGCATTCTGGCAGGAGACGTTCTCCAGGCAGATGCCAGACCCAGACATTGCCATCCGAACGGTAAAGGGTGAACCTTGATTCGTCGCTCCAAAGAACCCGTTTCCACTGATCTACGGTCCAATTTCGATGTGCTTTGCACCACATTAACCGAGCAGCGCGGTTGGACTCAACCGCGGCTCAAAGGCTTATGGGCAGCAGCACGACCATGAAAACCAAGCAGATGTGCTTCCTTACAGATGGTATTCATTGAAACAATACTCCCAGATGCCTGTTGAAACTCCTCGCAGATGAGGGCCATCGGTTGGGTGCGGTTCTTCCGAATTTCTCTGGACAGCACTCGGTCTCTCTAGTGCTGTCCTAGCAGGGTCGGTCGGTGGTTTTTGTTAAATTTACTTCTGGGAAAATGCTATAAAATTTTCAGACAGGGATCCGGATCCGGTTGCTTACAGAGGGTTGTGTGGTCTCTTCTAGAGGATCTTTAACATTAAGTAGATTGGGTAAAGACTGCTGCAGCAATTGAGGAGTATTTTTAAAAATATATTCCAGCTAGCGACAGAAAATTAATGCTAACAGAGAAATACAAAAGAATTGTAAAAAGTCTGAAATATGTAGAGCTTAAAGGTTAGTTACTTTTTGTTGTTGAAAACGTTAAACTTTTCCCTAAATATTCAGAAATCCTTCAATTATCTGAGCCCGTATTCATATCCTGTACGACCAACTAAATTTAATTCTAAATACACTGAAACGAAGAACATGTAAATTGGATGCAAATCCTGGTGGTATGATAGATATTGAACGCCTTTTAAAAGCAACAGAAGTAGACTTGGTGCAATTGTTGCAGCTGAAGTAAAGCATTTAAAAGAAAGAGGTTCACTGTAATGAGCAAAATACAGAGAAATTACATGGAATCTCACAATTATCTGTTAATTTTTTCATATGAGCACATTGATTATTAGAGTACTGCCAATGTTTTCAGCTGAAATAAATATCGTACACCAAGAGTGTAAAATATATTGGTGAGTTGGCAAAGTGTCTGTCTTTTGTTGAAATTGACCCTGCACATGTCAGAGATGAGTGGAGATTACTTCAGTTAGAAGAAAATATTTTAACTACATAACATGCTAGAATCGACATATTTTGAAGAGAGATTTTCTGTCTGGTAACTTCAATGGATGCCTTAAAATACCCTTCATTGACAAAACTTGTCAAAGCATGTTATGCTTATCGCATAGGAATGCAGATGTTGAGCAAGAATTCTCAGTTTCAAAGAATTTTGGCTGAAGATAAGTGTCACATGTCCAAGTGCATTTTAAATGATAGATTGTTAATCAAAGACTCATTGAAAAAGTACAAAAACAGGGTGGCTACAGCACCTGGAAATCAGGGAATTTTGCATTGCTTTAGAACTCGGGGGGGGGGGGGGGGGGAATGCTGCAAAAATGACTCCTAAATCAGGGAAATTCAAAGTTTAATTTGTTGGCAACAGCATATGCTATAAAATCATTTTCGCTATTGCTAAGCAATAATGATATGTTTTTATAATATTTGTTCGATTTAATAGATTTATCAATATCAAAATACTCAAGTCAATGATTTTTTTTTTTTTTTTTTTAACAATGCATACTAAGGGCGAGATTCAAGTGAAACGCGTGCGATCGAGTTCGAATCGAACGTTTTTCAGTTCCCAGTTCAGTCCCCAGAATTCTTCCAATCAACAAACCTATCCCGCTGTCACGTGATCAAAACATGATTGGTTTGTTACAGTTGAATAAGAAGCATTGATATATTTCGATGTTTCCCCTGTTCGAAGTGTAAAACGTTTGAATTTGTTTCACTTGAATCTCGCCCTAAATGTCAGTTTACTTATTTATTTAAATTTATGTTTTGCTTCCATATTCTGTACAGCAGACTCTCGATTAACCTGGATAGTCCGGAAGAATCTTGTCCCGGATAAGCAAATATCCCAACTAATCAAAACTTTGCTAAATTGATGAAAGTTTTTTTTAAAATGATATACAATGTTAAATTATCATACAATAGGACATTAATTATTGAATTAATACGGAATAAAGAGAATGAATATAAAGTTGACTGTTATTTAGATTTACAATTAGTACAATGCAAGAGCAAATGTAGTTTATTTCACTGTTTTGTATCGAATGAAATGATGTCTTTTTTTTTTTTCCCCTCATTTACTCTTTAAAGAATTTGAATTCATCATCGTGGGTTCATTTTTGATGCTTTATGCAAGATTTTCTTCATCTCTTTTTGGACATTCTTCAAAATACCTTGTTTTTTTTTAAAAACAAAAGTGACACACTAAAAGATTTTTTTCTGCAAATTTTATCTTCTGATAAAATTTGACCCTCGTGATTTCTTAACTGGGGTGCTTTTTACTAATGTCTCTACACAATCAACATGAAAAACTACTTCTATAACTGTTCTTAAAAAGAATATAGCAAAGAAAAGAAAGAATCATTCTCGTATCCTTCTCTACTAAGTTAAAGAGCAAGTTTATATTGTATATTGTTTTAAGGTTTTCAATATCATTTTTGGCTATGACGTTCTGGATAATCATTTCATCCTGATTAATCGAGTCCACTGTATTAAGATTTTGAGAAATTTTCTGTAGAAAAATCTGAAAAGATTTTGATAAAGAGTCATGTTTTCTTTGTAGGTTATCAGGTATGGTTTAATAATTAAAACCAAATAGATTGCCAGTTTTGTCTATGTCCTGTAAATATGAATGATAGACAATTTCATTTCTAAATTTAACATGAATACTCTCCAAATAAAAAATTTTCATTCTGGCATTTTGTGGAAGGTCTTACTTGAGTGATTAGTTTTATTCATTGCTACTTTCTGTTTAAGCAATTTGAACTTTACATGGAAGTGTCCAATAAGCAGACATTTTTCATTCTTGTAACTAATACATGTGCTCTTTAAATATATTGGTTGCTATTCATGCAAACAAAAATTAACTGTTTTTGCGATACGTAATAGAATCAGGGAAGTTTTGCAAAATCATGGAATTATCAGGGATTTTTTTTTTCTCAGATCTTGTAGCCACCTTGAAAAATGTCGCCCATGTTCCAATTACTAAAGAGCTGTTAAATTTAGCATATAATACTCGAAAATCATACAGCATGTATTTAGAAGAGCAAAAAAGGCTCCGAGAACAGCATGAGAAGGAGAAAAAGGAGATGAAAGATAAGTTGGAAAAAGAAATGGAAATGAAAGCTAAAAAAGAAACTATTGAAAAATTAGAAAATAAGGTTAAAAAAGCATCCCAGGACAAAAAGGAAACCAAGGAATCTTTAGATACAATGTTAAAAGAAGCAAATGAGAAGTTAGCTACTGAAAGAATGGTAAATCAAAAAATGAAAGTTGCTCAGATGTTGTTAGACAACATAGAAAAATTATGTGAGAAGGAAAAAAAAATTATGAAGCAAATCTAAATAAAATTGTACATAAAAGAAAAACCAATATGATCGAATCTTTTATTATAAAATAATCTAAGTGTAATGAAAATGCGCAGTAAAAGTTTAGTTATTTTCAATTCTTATTTTCTGTTATCTTTTTTTTTTTTTTTTTTTTTTTTTTTTTTTTTTTTTTTTAATTTCTGGTAAGTGTTCTACTTGACAGTATTCAATTTTGATACTTTTGTTGTTTTAAATTAGTCAACTCGAAGTATTGGTAAATTTTTCATTTTAATGCAATATATAGTTTACAGTGACTTTTTTTTACTGACATATTAAAATAATTATCTTTTTACTCAATTTCTAAACTTGCAAAAAGGAACTATTTAGGCAACTAAGTTTCTACTTCAGGCAACTACTTTTGCAACTATTACTAGCTGTTTAGGCTATTAAAGCAATTAATTTCAACAAGAATTGGTTGTGGCAACCCTGCAATGTGATAAAGTCAGTCATATTTTATTGATTCAAATGACTCTGCTGGAAGTTTTTCAGTCGGGTGTTTTGATTCTATCAGACCTGTGTAAGAATAGGCTTGATATAGTGCCATCAATTTGTTGAGAGCTCGGAATGGTAATCCGATGAAATGCAAACAGCCCATTGCATAGACTTATTTATTAATTCCTCTATTTTTGAAGAAACTCTTCCAACCAGTATTTGTGTTTGTTCCAACACAGCCAAGCACATCAAATCCATTTGAAGTTAGTTATTTTTTAGGTATATCACAACCTATCATCACATCATGTGTAGAAGATATGTCAAGAAGTAAGCTGGGGAAGTGTGCTCTTCTTTAATGATATCTGTCTGACTTTTTGTCTCCTTTTTATCAGCAAATTACAGGCTTTAAGCTGGATCGTCATCTGCAGAGTGTTTCCAGTTTGAAGCAACTTATTGAGTTATTGTTCACAATCAAAGATGTTGTGTCACTTGGATTGACGAGAAGCTAATTAAAGTTGCACGAAGCACAAATCATGTTACATGTGGTATAGCTATCTCAATTACATTGTATCTATAATGAGTTTCAGTCAAGTTTAATTTAGAATCACGTTTTCCCTCTGACTATGGTGAACAAATATATCATGATTAGCAAACATTGTCCTCTCATCTGCCATGTCATCACCATCAACAAAGTGTCACTAATGAGTAAGGTAAAGATACTGTAAACGCATAGCAGTTAACCCACATCCAGTTGAAATATGTCAGATTAGTTAATCCGGTGCTACATGTCGTATGCAACCAGGGTTGGAAAAAAAACTGGTTTTTTGGTTTAAACCAATTTTTTTTAATCCTTTTATAATTACCTGTTTCATACTTATAATTAAAATAATTTGTAAAAATGTTCAAATAACAATTAATATTTCTTCTGAAAGTAAATAAACAATTATTGCTATACTTAAGAGGATGGAACTATACTACTTATGAGGATGGATTATTGCTATACTTACATTGAAATCATTCAATTTTAATATTTTATTTAGAAATACTATTTTTATATTTAGTATATAATATAATACAATATTAATTGTTCAGTACATTTTACATGGAATCTTGCACTTAAAATTCATCAGTAATAATGGTGATAAGTTGTTCAAAATGATATTTTTAAGGTTTAAAAATAAGCTGAAACACAAAACCTCTATTTTAGAAACAAATTAAAAATGCAGCCTATAATTTAAGTTTAATTAATAATTTTTAATAATGATAAAACAATAAGGTATCTATTAGATTGATATAAAGACTTATTGTTGATATAAGGATAATTTTAAAAGATATCAGAGCGTATTCTATCTGTAGTATTTGGAATTTTAAATTATTCTTTAAAAAAATCCAATTGTATTTTTTGAGAAAAAAACCACTTGGTTTAAACCATGCCAACCCTGTACGCAACACAAAAATATAACCATTTTCATCTAATTGAAGTAGAACTTCTTTAGGCGCAACTAGAGAGTAACTCCAATTTTTTTTCTAACGGAAGTAATGCTGAGTAAAGGAAGTGACGTGTGCGCGGAAAAAGAAGAAGCACAGAAAACCTACTTTTTCGACCGCTACCGTGTTTTCGCCGACTTCATCTATGTATATATAAATACGCTAAGCAAAACCTTATTGTCCCTTTTGCAGCGCACTGCGTGAGCTTAGAAGGGTGAAATTTGTTATGGTTAAAATTCGCATGGAGTTGTTTGTGCGAATGCTAAAATTTTTGTTTAATATGCTAATGCACCGTAAAAAAATTAGAGAAGTAAATTGGCGAGTAATATTGTATTCCAAGTCGGATAAAGGTTCCATTGTTGTGTCCATTTTGAAATAACAGCATTAAGTTACAATAGGGTTATAATATCCCAACAAAATTCTCCAAAAAATGAAATTAACCCATTTGTGCCTGGATATTTTTGTGACTTTCTTTGATTTTTACTGGTAACAGAAATAATAGATAAATTTCTGATGTCAACTTCTTGAACAAGGGATGACTTCTTTTAAATTCATTATGCATAAAAATCGAAATATCAACATCCTACGTGGTCATGTTAAAATATTTTGTAGCGTTGAGGCTCCATACTCATGAATAAAGGCTAGGAAAAATAAATAACGTTTTCGACTGCTAGTGAGAATGCCGTCCCAAAAAAGGGACACTAGGCATAAATGGGTTAATAGCCAGTTTAGTGAAAATATTATCGAAATACATCAGCAATCAATAGGGGATAAAAATAATATTACATTGTTAATGAGGTGCATGGAAATATTTCCGACAAAGCATACTCTCGGGTAACAGATATATAGAAGTCAGTTATTTTAGCCCTTAAAAATGATGATAGTACTTTTCTTAATACTGATATACTTAATCAAATACACGGTGAACTTAGATCGTATCATAGTCATGATAAAATAATTTGCTATGATGACAGTAAAATTATTAATTGAATTTTTTGAGTTATTTCACTGTTAATAGTTTGGATAACTTTCAGTCAGCCGATAAAAAGCCAAGTAATTGAAACCTGCCCAATTGCAAAGAAACCTAACGAGAATCACTGAGCATCATTTCCAGTACAAATTTCTTACATCCGCATTTCTATACTTTGGAATTTTAATTTAATTCCATATGTTTTTTCCATTTCCATAATTTTAACGAACAATCAATCCAATAAACATACAAATTTCTTTTTAGTATATTGATACGTTTAAACATTATAATTTGTATATAAGTACTTTTTTTTTGTATATTGATTAATACGGTACTTACATATTATCCCGGCGGTCCGCCAAGACGAGCAATTTTTCGCCAAGATAAATGCCGGACACAAGAAATTATTGATGGTTTGGAATAGGATTGGCAACAGTTTACCAGCACATTTGACGAAAAAATTGTTTGTCGGTAATGACCGCCAGGATAATACGTAAGTACCATTAATACTTTTGGCTTTGTTTTGGGAAACAACAATGTTTTAGTCTTTTAATGTCGCCAAGAAAAAATTGTTGGGATTTACGCCGGCTAATCGAAAAGTACCATAGTTTGCTACCACATATGTTAGTGTTGAAAGTTAATTGTATAGTCCTACTGATTAGAAACTTAAGTAATACAAAGGGACGGGGGTCAATTGTAACCGCGCCGACAGCTATCAATCAAATCGAGGGGCGAATTTCACCGAAATCCATATCTTGCTCCCCCTCGAAAATACATGCTATCGCTGGTCTTTGCGACACCCCAAAAAACATCACTTAGTCCGGCTATCGCTGTAAGGGGTACCTCGAAAATATACTACTGCTGCCGCTTTGCAAGACCCCAAAAACCTTACTGGGTCCGACCATTGCTGTAGGGCCTCTTCAAAAAATGCTACCGCTGGCCCGTTGCGAGACCACAGTGTTCCTCTATGATTGTCCCTATGATTGTTCCTCTATAATTCATCAAAAAATGGAATAAGTAAATATATATTGAAAATATGGTATAAAGCTATTCTAGAAAGATCAATAGTTTATGCTTCCACATGTTGGTATGAATCGTTAAATATACACGGAAGACGGTTGCTTCAATCAATACAACGCAAAATTCTTTTACTCATATCAAGATCATACAGGACAACCCCAACTTCAGGCCTCCAAATTTTAACAGGTATTGCACCGGTCCATTTAACTATTCTCAAAGAAATTAAATATGCATTTATTTCAAGACTAAAAACCCAAGTTACAATAAATACAACAGTACACAACTACTTTGATTATGACATTCCTATAATGAAATCATTGTTGGATCCCTTGCTTCCCCCAGCTCAATTGTTTGATAATATCAATATAGACCTTAAAATTTATACTGATGGCTCTAAAATGAAAGAAGGTTGCGGAGCGGCATACTGTGTTTTTCAAGATGATATTCTGATAAAAAGTAATCAATTTAAGCTCAATAGCAACAACTCCATTTTCCAGGCAGAATTATATGCAATATATGGATCGTTAAAATGGTTTTCAACAACGTCATATAATTCATGCTTAATCTAATCTGACAGCAACTCAAGTATTCAAATTCTACAAAATAATATAACTACAAATAAATTAGCTCATAAAATTTTAGTTCTCCTTACAAAAATACCTAAAACAGTAAGATTTAAATGGATAAAAGCACACTCTATGATTATGGGAAACAAGCTAGCAGACGGATTAGCAAAACAAGCAGCTATCTACAATAGTAATTTTATCACTAAAAACAAAATTGGTAGTCGCCTCCAAGAAATAGTAAGCGTTTCACTTCCAAGCCCACTATCTTATCTAAAATACATATTAAAAAAGGACAAATTAGAAAAATGGAAAATATCATGGGACACAGAAGTTACAGGCAGGTATACTTACCAATACTTTAAAAAACCATCAGAGGATTTTCTTTTAGAACACAGGAACCTTTATCTTTTTTTTTACCAATCATGGACCATTCCCAGAATATTTTTTAAAAATAAACAGAGCCTCCTCCGATCTTTGTAAATGCAATATGCAAGGAAATTCATTACATTATTTCACTAATTGTAAATTATGAAAGCAATACAGAGTTTTAAAATCACCTTCACAAAGTAATGAGCAGTGGGCTGCATATGTATTAAAAAATAAAAACTTATGCAACAAAATAATAAAAGGGATTGAAGAACTACAAAATAATCAACCCAAGTATATTCATCCGATTGATATAAGACCTCATACACCAGAAAGCGATTCAGATTAAATAAATACAAGAATTTCAGTTAATAAAAACCACGTAAAAACTCTAAATATAACAATTTTTTTAATTATGAATTTATTAGCATTATTTCCTCACATAGAATTTTTGTAGCTGCTCTTATTTCGTTAGATTAAAAAAATACACTTCTCATATCGAAGCCTAAATTTATTTTTCAGTATATTATTATATGTATATGTATGCTTTCAAAATTAAAAAAAAAAAAAAAAAAAAAAAAAAAAAGAACTTTATTTCTAAAGCACATTTTTGAATATTAGTTGTATTTATTTATGTTTAAATTTTTCAAAATTACTTTTAAAGTTTATCATTCTCAAGCCTATTGTTTACTTTTAGATATTTTTTAACTTTCAAAATTGTAAAAAAGAAAAAAAAAAGAACGTGTTAAATATATGTATCTATGGTCAAATGTTACTAAGAACAATACTGTGAGCAATTGTAAACCATTGTATTTATATTGTATAACACTGATGTATTTTACCAATTGTAATCCAAAAATTGTGCTGTAAAAAAATAAAATAAAAATGAGGGAAACCGCTGCTTGCTGGACCTGAGCCTAGAGCTAAGGTTCAGCAGGACAGTAGGACACTTCAGGAACTAAAACAGGCTTTAAACCAAATAGGTAGGCCGTTCCTGAAGGTAGTATCCTATAGTATCCTCTATATTGTCCCTATGATCTATGATCCATTTCGCGGCCATGGATTAAATTCATCATCGTCAACGGTGCAACTCGCCCTTTTCTCCTTTCGACCGTTGCAACTAATCCATTTCTGTACAAAGGAAGCATTAATCAATGGTGCACGAATGCGCATCAAGTTTATGCACCATTATGCTATCAATTGTGAAGTTTTAACTAGAATCCCATACAGTAGGAAAATTTGGATTCCAAATAAACGGACAATTCGAAATGTCCCATGTACAATATATTCTAGAGCTATTTTATCCTTCACTTATCTCTCAAAAGAAAACAATTTCCAATTATACCTGCATTTGCGATGACAATTAGTAAGTCTCAAGGACAAACATTTGAAAAAAAATGAATAGTATTGAAGCTGCCAGTTTTTCAATTGTACGTCACAGAAAAGTAGTGTTCGATCATTCCATGGTTTGAGATGTTATATTAATTTTCTACTTAAATTTTATATACTTTTAAAAAGATACACGAAATAACTGTGAAGCCTTGACGAAACCTGGGCAGTATAGGAAATAAAATAAATAAATAAATAATAAAATAAGTAAAATAAACCGGGAAATGCCTAAAAACGTATGACCGCTTTTTAAATATGGCTTAGCCAAGTTATACCTCATTTTTCCTATCGTTCGCATTTTTCAAATAACTGGAAAATTAATGCATAATGACGTATTGGTATACGCTGGCAGCTGACATAATAGAACAAAATAAAAAACGTTATAAGCAATGATTACAGAGGTATAAGCAATGCTTATTTAGAGGTTTAATATATTTCGGTTGAATTTCGACCACTGGGCGATCACTAGTCCTGTAAAAATATGCTGAACCTGTTAGAGTTAGATGAGGAACGGCGAGAAAAACAGTGAAGAGCATATCTTTGAGACATCAATCTTTATTTTATGTATCAATAAGCGTTTTAAAGGTACATCCAACATAATATTTTACATGTAATCCCAACCTCACAGGAGGTTCTCGTCTCTCGATTCAAACCCTACATAAAAATATTTTAAGAAAATAGTGAAAGAATAATGGTTCAACACGGAAACTTCTTGGAGGCTAAACCGATATCCAGATGGAACAACGGTTTAAGAACACGGGTATGTAACACCACAAAGAAACAAACACTCGCTGCAAACGGTTTAAGAACAAAACAAAAGGATAACAAATGGACACTCCGTGGATTCTAACCCAACCTCAAGAGGGAGCAAGCAACGGTTTAACACGGGGATGGAACACCACAAAGAAATGGACCCTGGCTGCAATCAATCCCAAACATTAGACAAAACCTGCAGTTTAAAAACACGGATACAGAATAATAATTCAAAACCTACCAGCAGACGAAATCAACACTTAAGAACCATGGGCGCCAGGAGGGGGGTGCACTTGCACCCCTCTGGAGTTTGAAAAAAGTATAATTAACCTGAAAATATAAGCAATTTGTTTTACCCTTAGGACAGTAAAAAAAAAAAAAAGCCTGAATGTAGGTGTGATATTTTGAATTCTATGTAGCATTAAATTAGCTGTTTAGACCTGTGTATATGGCTTAATATTTTCTACCATTGCACTTAAATTTTAAGCTTTTGAGAAGCCATCCACATTTTTATTTTGGGATAACGTTGGCGCACGCACGTCCTGTGCACGCACTAACGTGCTTTTTCATTTCTTTTGCATTTGCTATATTTCCATCTACACTTTTTATTTCTAACCCCACACTGCTAATCTGCTATACAAAAAAAGGTTCTTTATATGCATTTTATTCTTAAAGTTTGGCCTATGCATTCAGTTACACCCTGTATTTGTGTATCTTGAGTGCACCCCCCTGGAAATGATCCTGCTGGAGCCCTTGTTAAGAACACTGTGATAGAAAAACACAAAAAGTACACTATCTGCATTCGAACCCAACAAACACAGGAAAACATCAGTTAAAGAACACAGTTAAAGTATAATACTAAACTACGGACATTCCCCCCATTCATACTAGAGATGAGACGGGCTCAGCCCGAGTCGGGCTCGGGCTTTCTGTAATTCACGATTGCGTTCGGGCTCGGGCTCGTGAAAAATTTCTCCTTTGAACATACTCCTTGACACAGATTTTAAAAAGTGATTCATGGGATAAATAGACGCACTTATTTAAAAAAATAGCGGCACGGGAGACTAGAAGGTGTGTGAAGCTCCAAAATGTATTGTATCCTATTAATGAAGTAGTTAATTTTATTTGTCTTTAGCTGAAATTTCGGGCTCGGGCTCCAACTTTAATAATATTGCTCGGGCTCGGATTAAAAGTCTTCGGGCTCGGGCTTCAAAAAATGAGCCCGAACTCATCTCTAATTCATACCCAACCTCCAGACGGAACAATGGTATAAGAAAATAGTTAAAGAATAATACTACAACATGGACACTTCCTGGATTCTAAGTAATTACCAATGATTCTTACTGGAGATTTTAATGTTAATTTTCGCTCTCAAGAATCTCCGCCGTTTGTTGATTTTTTAAAAGAAAAAATTGATCTAACTGTGAATACTTCTCGACTTCAATCAACAATGCGTTTCGGCACACCGATAGATGCTGTATTTTCAAGAAAAATAGCAAATTTATAGAGTAAAATTTACGTTTCACATTATAGTTACCACAAACCTATAATTTCATACCTTAAAAAATTATGATGACATTCAAGTACCTATTTCCAATGAATAATATGAATATAACATTTATATAATCTTTGTAAAGTACATGGATAATAAATATAATTAAATGGTAATATGATATTAATTACACAAGCCTGCGATGAAAAAAATACAAGGGAACTGAAAGCTGAACTTATTATATTTATTGATGCTGATTTCAAAAATAGTAATAAAAAATTTCTATCAGGTCACGTTTTTTTGAAAAATTCGATTTTATCTGGATTTTTATCAACATTTACCATAAAATGTTTCGGGTTGAATTTCTTCGCTCCCTGCCTGACCATAGATTTATATTGGGCCATTTTATTTATTTGTGATGGACCATCATTCTACCATGGTGAAACTGAAACCTACAGAATAACCCTATGTGATCCCCCCCCCCCACCTTCGCCATCCCTCCCTTCACGTCGCGGTACCTCTATAACCAATAGCGTTGTGCGAATCCTTACCTCAGATCTTCCTGTTGGTTCGCTGACCTCTTAGGAGTGTAGTCTTATATAGTATCACGCATTCTCAAACATAGTGACAAGTGGACACCACAGAAATAATTTTGCTTTTCTCTCCAATTTTCGTGAATCATGGCTTCGAGTTCGAGATGTTGTGAAAATTTGTCAGATGACTTTTGTTATATATGCGGTGAATATAATGTTATCAAAAACCGTATGAGGAGCATTACAGATTATATTAGACAACTTTATCTTGCATATTTTGGCATGAAACTCGGAGACCAGGACAAACCGTGGGCTCCTCATAAAGTTTGTGTGAAGTGTCTCAATGATCTGCGAAACTGGTTGAAAGGGAAGAAGCCTGCTTTACGCTTTGGAATTCCTATGACATGGAGGGAACCAAAAAATCATTATGATGATTGCTACTTTTGTTCCTGCCATGTTCGTGGGTTTAACCGGAAAAATTACAAGCTGATTTCATATCCTGATAACATTCCATCGGCCATTCGACCCGTTCCTCATGGACCCGGTGTACCAGTGCCTTTGCCTCCGACTGAATTGCCTGTTATCTCTTCAGGGTCTTCAGACACAGAACACCTAGACGTTACTGGCTCTGATACTGAATATAAGTCCTCTGGAGGTGTTTCCCCACAGCTTTTTTCTCAGATTGAGCTTAATGATCTCATTCGAGATCTGGGCCTTTCAAAAGAGGCCGCTGAATTGTTGGGCTCCAGATTAAAAGAAAAAAACTTATTGGCCAAGGAAACTTCTTTTTATTGGTACAGGAATAGAGAAAAGGAATTTTTTAAGTACTTTGAGGAAGAAGAAAATCTGGTGTATTGTTCTGATGTTCCTGGATTGATGACTAAATTTAATATCCCTTACAAAAAAGATGAATGGAGGTTGTTTATAGATTCCTCGAAAAGGAGCCTTAAAGCTGTCCTTTTTCATCGGAGAAACCAGTATGCATCTGTACCAGTTGGACACTCGGTGCATTTAAAAGAATGCTATGAAAACCTGCCTCTCGTCCTCACCAAAATAAAATATACCGACCATGGTTGGACCATTTGCGGAGATTTGAAAGTTATCTCCATGCTACTTGGTCAACAAGGCGGTTATACAAAATACCCATGTTTTATTTGCGAGTGGGACAGCCGTGATAAGAGTCAACATTGGGTCAAGAAAGAATGGCCAAAAAGACAAAAACTTGAACCAGGCATGAAGAATGTTATCAGAAACAGCCTAGTTGATCCAGAAAAAGTATTGTTACCCCCTCTCCATATTAAGCTAGGTGTAATGAAGCAGTTTGTTAAAGCAATTCCAAAAGATGGCGAATGTTTCAAATACCTGTGCAAAAAGTTTCCATATTTATCCGAAGCCAAGTTGAAGGAGGGAATTTTTGTTGGTCCAGATATCCGCAAACTTATGAAGGATAAAGAATTTGAGACTAGCATGTCAAGAAAAGAAAAAGAAGCTTGGGTTGCCTTCAAAGATATCGTTAGTAGATTTCTGGGTAATTACAAGCATCCTGACTACAAAAGAATTGTAATGAATATGCTGGACAAATTTCAAGCATTGGGTTGCTCCATTAGTCTCAAAATGCATTTCCTTCACTCACATGTGGACTTCTTTCCTGAAAATTTAGGATCAGTCAGCGAAGAACAGGGTGAGAGGTTCCACCAAGACATCAAAGATATGGAGCGTAAATATCAAGGAAGATGGGACAAAAATATTCTCGCTGACTATTGTTGAATGTTAACACGAGATAGGCCTGATGTTAAACATAAACGAAGAACGTCGAAAAGAAGTTTCAAAGGAAAAAGAGTACGTACTTAAATAGAAACATTTTTTTATTTGTTTTGTCCTTTGCTCAGTTTAAAATTTGCTTCAAATTGCAATATTGATATACATACATTTGCTCCTCTTGCTCAATATCTTTTAATATTATCAGTAAGATACTTTAATAAAAACAGATTAAAGTAGTATACTGGTGATTCTTTTTCTAGAAGCTGTACCATAATTTGATTTTAAAAGTTTAAAATCGGGGTAACTTTCTGTTCTCTCAACCAGAGTCAACTCGTGCGATCTGCAACAGTGGTTTTCATCCATTTAAACCAATAAAAAACAAATAATAACATGAAATGATGGAAAATCATTTTGCCTTACCAAGAATAGATTATTTTACATAGATTTAAATGGATAAAAACTAGTGCTGCTTTATAGTACATGTAAAATTGTTCGTGAGAATTCTTTTTAATATAGGATTTTACAAAAATATCGATACTGATTTAACAAAAAATCCTGATGTGATGGGGAAAAAATGAGGTCATTTTCGAAATCAGCACACCAAATAATATAAAAATAAGCAAACACATCTTTTGTATTTTTCAAAAAGTTTAATTTCGCAGGCCTGTGTTATAAGTTAAAGTTTAATCATTTCAGTGATATGTGTCGTAAACGTCAAAGAAGTTTTACTTCAATCGCGCGTAAAGATTACACGCACACACTTTTTTAAAAATTAGTTTTTATTCAAGATTTTGAGGCAGTACTTCTCAGTTGTTGTTTTTTTAATTTGGAAAAAAAAAATTTCATATATAATGTCTGTGTCAACTGGCGACTTTTGCCAGGTATTAAATTTTGTTCCGAGGGAAAAAAAGTTAAAAAACGAGATACCCTAGTGGTCACTATAGAGATGAGGTAACTTTACTAACTTCCACCGTACACTTGCAGAATAATGTAGATATAAAATACAGTTTACTTGTGCTACAACAGGATTTGACTTACACAAATTGGACATTATGCAAGGTTTTCACGAGTATGTATCTTAATGCTAAAATGAATTCCTGCCACTCGATATTTTTTGCTAACAGAAAGAAGTGCCAAAATTCATTTATTCGTTACTTTATGTGGGAAATGGTAATATATTTAGGAAATGGTTTAAAACTGCTTGAGGAGTATCTATAGGTGTCTACAATAATTGCATGTGTTTCAAAATGTCTAATATATACCCTATCCCACAATGCAAAATTTTCACTTATGTGAAGGGTCTTGGAATGCATCCTTTTGTAAGTCAAGAGTCTATTGTATACAAGTAATGTATGTAATTAAATACAGCAGAACCTGACCACCTGTCTATAATGACCACTTTTGTAAAATTTCATTTTTATAAAGACAATTTTACAGCCTTATTTGTATATGTGAAACCAAACTAATGAGCAATTGTTTTAAAAATACAAAATGAGATCTTTTTGCATATTTTGAAACAATTGCTAAATTAATTTACTTGTGTTTTTCAAAATGAAGGTTTGAAACTACTGACTACATTCATAGTTAATTTGTTCTTGAATCATAAAGAAAATATGAATTCAATTTTTGGTAATATAAAATAATCATTTTCATTACAATTCAATTTATAATAAAGTAGATTAAATGTATCAAAATTAAAAACTTCAAGAGACAATTAATGAAAAGGAATAGCAATTTCACAAAAAATTACAAACAATAATTATTGGCCTAAAGTGTAAAAAACAATTTAAGAAATTCTTCTTTTAGTAGTTTACAAAAATTAATATTTCTAGTCTTATCTGTCCAAAATAGCAATGTAAGATTGATTTGCACAGTGGTACAGAAATGCATTTCTACACCTCTTATAGTGTAAAACTCATCCATCAACTTCCTCCCCTTATTCAATAAAAACTCGCACAACTTTTTTTATACATATCTTTATTTACATCATTGTAAATAATAAATAACTTTCCAAATGCATTTAAAAAAAAAAAAAAAACACCTTATAAACAATGGAGTCATTAATAAAGCAACAGATCACTTTTTAGACTCCCATAAATGACTATATCGATCCAAATCAAAATCATCTTCCATTTGCTCCTCAATAATAACTTTTTCTCTTGGTTTTTTCCTATTAAGATGCTTTTCAAGCTCCTCTGGACTCAAATCTTGAGTAAAAAGTGGAAGCTGAAAACAAGTAAATGAAACACTGTTTAGTCAAGGCAAAAACAAACACATAATATTTACAATAGAGTAGATGTATTTGAAATTGAAAGAATGAACCCTGAAGAAGTTTAGTGACATATTATAATTCATAAAATTACAGTTTATGTAAAGGTCCCTGTCTTTCAAAATTGATATTTCTTAGTAGAAGACAAACACTCACTTCCAAAAGTTAAGCATGGAGAGGAAAATGTTAATTTCCATAAACCAATCTGAATTAAAGAAGCTGAAATCTGCTGCAAAGGTAGAAGGGAAGTATGCAAATATGTCATGTGACAGCCAATCATGTTTTCGCTTTGAGAACTATCCAAAGTAGGTAGTCATATAAGAAGCCACCATTATGAAGGGTTACAGGAATTGCATGTAAGTGCTGATGAAAGGTGTATGTGCAGATTTTTTTTTTTTCAAGCTAGTGAGAGACGTGTTTCTATGGCTTCCAGAAGACAAATAGAAGATTCTGAGCGCTGTCTGTCTGTTGGATGCATTGAGCAGGACAGTCTATCACAGATATTGATCTTTTCTTCAGCTTTCATCATTTCAGGATTATGGAAACAATTCCAAACCAGCTAAATAGTTGTTCTAAGACCTGTAGCCGGTCGTCCAACGGTTACGACCCCTACAGAAAATCGATATATTACTGTTGTAGACAAGTGAAATCGAAGATCAACCTCCACATGTGTGACATTTATTGTTGGCCATTTGGTAAGACAATACCACCGTTGTTTGTTGAAGGCTATACATGAATGGTCTGTAGAACTGGGTACCACGTGTTATGTTCCTTTATCTGTCCAATCCAAAGAGGCATGATTAAAATGGTGCTGCCAGCCTGTGAATTGGAGGATGTCTGATTGAGCCAATGTTCTGTTAACCAGAGGCGCCGACTTTACAAAATTTCTGTGGGTGCCCTAAAAGTCCATGGGGGGGGGGTAATAAAAAGGTGAAAGTCGTACAAGGTTTGTAATTTTTGATAAAGGATCTCTAAGTTAGGTGCCAAAACGCGACAATTTATTTTAAAGAGGGAGTATAATTGGAATGTACTTGGCTAAGATTGTAAAATAGTTTTAGTAGGTGATTTTAAGATAGATTTCGATTCCGAAGATGGGTTCTTATGGAAGAAGGAAGAAAAATACGGCACTCTCATGAATAACGATACACTTTCTAACTTTATGGAATCTTTTCCAACTACCCTCCAATCTTTTCCTATTATTATTTTCTTCCTTGCTCGTAACTACTCAATCATTTGACTTTTCGTGCACATTTTACCAGGGGGAAATAGGTAATACAAATAAACATTTTAGCTCCACATAAAATATCCAATATCTGAGGGTATAGATCGAAGAAATGATATCTGCCTCACAGTTTTGGTACACAAATTAAAATTAACTAAATGCACCAAGGATTCGAAAAAATTCAGGATGATTCTTACAAGCTGCACAACACACTGCAATAAACTCGAAAACTTTCATGTAACTTTCAGAAAAGAATCTTAAACGTGGAACTGCTCAGCAAAATATTTCTAAGGGTGGCCATTCTGCAAAATTTTTCGTTCATTCCAGTGTCTAGTACAGCTTGTGAACATACATCCTAAAAATTGTGAAGTGCTTGAGATAATTAGTTTTCTTTTTTGTATTTATATACCAAAATTGCGTGTTTTTTTCCCAGCGCTGAAGGCGACTTTCAAAGTTTAATTTAAGTGAATAGTGTGAATTTTGGCATCCGATTATCTGTACTACGGTGAAGCAACGCTGGGCATAGAATGAAAGTCTCCATCGTTGTGTCTTAGTAACGATAACAGCAAACCAGTTAAAATCAAGATTCTGTTTAAAGTAATGAAGTATTTCTGATGAAATGCCCTTCTTTTAGAAAAATCTGCTTGTGCTGGAGTCACCTTAAATTTGTTTGCCTTACGCAAATTCTCTGTCAAAATTCGAGGATTCCTGGGAGCACACCCCCTTTGCCCTTGTAATAAATCAGACCTGAAAGAGGTGTATTACACTATTTCACTTTTTTTTTTACTTTTAGCGATAGAATTTTGATTGGTTTTAACTAATCATTATAAATTTCAAAGCAAAAGAAAAGTGTATTACTGTGTTTATTGGGGGAAAAAAACATGCAACAATAATATCACAATCAGTGAAATTTCTTGTCATGCAAATGGAAATTTTGTATAAAAAGTGATTCAATTTTCGAATGTAACAATTTACGATCAATTTTATTCTTTTTTAGTCTATCTCATTCCTGTCTGAAATCCTCAGTTTTCAAAAAATGTTATTCGTAGTATTGTTTCTCAGCTCATTCATTTCCTTTTTTTTTTTTACATTTTTGTACCCCTATAAACAGCTGCAGCTAAGCCTTGCCTATTTTCTTTTCTGTTTTTTTCCCAACAAATTAAAAAAATTAAAAAATTATACCTTTAAAATAAAACTAGATAGTTTCCTCAGAATGAATTAATGCAACGTTTTCTATGTTGAAATGTGTGTAGGACCACATAAAAAAGATTGGTAACTATTTAAATGCAAACAGAAAAATAAAGCAGATCAAAAAAGGTTGTTTATCTTAAGAGTTAATAATTATTAAAAAAATATTTTGAATTGTTGGCCATATAACCTCCAGGCATGATTTTGAACATCCTCCTGAAGTAGAGATATTTTACCCTCTACCATTAAGTGGTCAAATTTGCAAAATTACGAGAGACATACATTTCAGTAATGTGTGTTCATGCGTCCATGAATTCAGTATAATTTTAAAAAACAGCATTGGGCTAGATCAAAGCAAATAGTACCTAATTCCGCTTTGTCAAACAAGAACAAAAATTGAACAAAATATTCGCAGAAAATGAAACGGAAGGCATCTCGAAATGTTAGTGTGGACCACAATCTGTGTTCCATCCTTTTCAATAAATAGCTGAGCACTAAATTCATTCAAAAATAAGAAAAAGAAATTGAAACTTTAGAAGAAAGTGACACAAACCTTTATACCTTAGAAGCCTTGCCTCAGTTTCATTCAATTAACACCAAAGCGCCGACACTTTTTGATGAATGGGCATCTTTTTTTGTTCCAGAGACATACAAAGTGTTGTATATTAGGTGCTTGTAAGCAGACAGACCTTGATGTTCTCTATTTACAATAAAAACAATTAAACCTACTCACTTCGAAATCCTGCAGTAATATTATTAGAACCATCTCAAAACATTTCCATAATGGGAATGAGTGTTTCACCTAACTTCTGTGTTATCTTTCCCGTGTCAACTTTCTTCTGATTGTAGCCAGCGGCTTTGTCTCAAATTCTCCGTTTTCCGGTACTCTTGGGCTAACACAGTCTCATTGTATTCATACATTTTCCCATGGAGGACGAGGATTCTGGGATGAGGTCTGTGGGTCAGAAGAAAGGAGGGGGGCACTTAGGACTTCGGCTGCAGTGGGCAAAGGCATTGCCTGTGGGGCTGTAGGGAGTTGCACATCACATTGTGAAAAAGCTTTGAATTTTAGAAGGACATTGTTTCCATGATCGCCAGATAGGGAGGCAAGTGGCAGTGGGGGATTGAGATTTGAGCCCGCCTAGTCATCGATATAGTAAACATTTTTGCAGCATACTGAACTTCTAAGTATTATTTTCATGATAAAATGTCTGAAAGTTAAGATGACCCCCCAATACACCTCTAAATTAGTACTCATATGAGAAACTATTATAATTATTATTATTATTTTAAGTAGGCAAAAATATTACCTGTTTGGATTTCTTTTTTTTTTTCATGCACTTTTTAAAATTTTAGAGTATGTGCTAATTTACTACTTATTGGTATTTTCTTTATAATTACTCCAGTTCCGAAGCACATAAGGGTGCATGCCGAAGAAACAAAATCTGCATAACGGTCTTAGTACACAAATTAAAGTAAACTATCTCACCAAGGATTCGAAAAAATTTAGGATGATTCTTTACAGGAGGCGTAACCAGAAATTTTTCATGGGGGGGGGGGTTACGACTACTACAACTCATACATATGTATACGTGTGTGTGATAATGTAGTGAAGAATGTACATTTTGTATGGCAAAAAATTTCTCATGGGAGGATTATAACCCCCTAACCCCTCCCTTGCCTACGCCCCTGATTCTTTATTAAAACTGCACTACATACCGAAATAAAGAATAACATGTTCTTTAAAATTTTCGAATTTTAAGAATTTTTTTCTAAAAGTTTCGTAAATGATACAGGTTTATTGTTTATTTCAGTGTATAGTGCAGTTTCTAAAACATACATCCTAAAAATTTGAACTTGACATAATTAATTTTTTTGTATTTGTGTACCAAAATTTCATGGTTTTTTCCCCCCGAACTACAGCGATAAGCTGAAAGTAGTTGTCATTCAGTTGCCTTTAAACAGTCCTTAATTTCTCTCCAAAAAAGTGCAAGAGCCCTAATTTTTTGTATTGCAATTTACAAAATTAATTACCTAATTTAAGGTATTATTAAGTGAATTTTTGTTACCTCTGTATTAGTTTGCAATGCAATAAAATTAATATCAGCAGAAACAATTACGATGGTAATCAAAATTTTAAATTTAGTGTAAAATTTCACCGAGAAAAAAGAAGTAGCAGAGCTGAGCTCCCATGCAAATTAAGCACTTCCTTTAAATACATGCAAGTACTTAGCACCCACGAAAAATTTTCTGTGGGTGCTTCTGGGAGATCTGACACACTACATAAAAAAAACAACCGTTCCTCACTAAAATTTTATTTTTGAATTATGCAGTTGCAAAGCACTCGTCGTCATCAGTGGCGTGACTATACCGTTAGGGCCCGTAATGAATTCATTGGATAGGGTCCTTCCTCATTGTACAGAATCTCAAACAACATGTTGCAGTTCACTTTTTCTAGCTTTCTATTTGTGAAAGGCTCCCCCTCCGGTCGGGGGACCGTGGCTTTTGCCCGTTCTACCGCCCTATAGTTACGCCAGTGATTGTCTCATCGAAGTTCCTCATGTGCATCTGAATTATAAAGTACATGGGTGCTCATATACGGAAGTAGGTGGGGGCTCAGGTCTCTCCCTCTAGCCGTCGGTATAGTGAACATTTTTATATTAGCTAACCTTCTTTTCACTATTTCAGCACTAAAATGTTTGAAAGCGTGATTGCCGATGACCTTACAAATGCAAGAAATAACCCTTCCCCCCTTCCTACATGTCTTAAAGTACTCATATGGACGTCCATGTCGAAGTACCTACATACATTTCATTTGGCCTCATTAAAGATTTTCTTTTAAACTTTTAAAATATCACATAACTAATAAGCAAATAAAGCATTTTAGTACTGAAATAATGCAAAAAGTTCAGTATGCTTTACAAATATTCATATTATGTAATGGCATAATTGGGGCGGGGGGGGGGAATAACCCTCCTTGAGTGTACATCACTGTGTTGGGGTTATCAGACAATTGCTGGTGCTCAACATCCAACGTAATTTTTTATAAGCCCGAAGCACCCACATAAACGTCTTTTCCTAGCCCTTTCTGCAAACTTCAAAGTATGACTTGGCACTAAAATTTCTGTGGGTGCGGAGCACCCATAGAATTTTTCCAGAGGGTGCTTGAGCCCCGGAGCACCCACGTAGTCGGCACCACTGCTGTTAACAGATGAGTCCAGATTTGCCCTACAACCCCACGCCTGTCAACTTTTATGGCATATCCAGAAAATATACGAATTTTGGCATTAATTTACTGATGTAAATATATGATGATTCACTGTATGCAGGAGCGGCCCTAGGGCCACTGTACAAACCAGACCCCTGTCCGGGGCAGCATTTTGGCTCAAATTTGAAAAATACATCTTTTATTAGTAAAAGAATTATTAAAAAATATTCCGAAGAATATCATTCTATGTAACTTTACTAGCTGATGTACCCATCCGTCATTTATAGATTTTTACTAACTGCACAAAATTTCGTTTGCATTGTAGGAGTACAGAAAATGGAATTAGCATACTGGCAGAAATATAGAAAGTAAAGTTATAACTCTTGTGTATTGCTCAAAGATTACAGGTTAGAGTAACAAATTACTGAGACAAAGTGTCAATAGAGAAAACATTTTACATTCAAAATTAACGTTTTCTTTTAGTAGATGAGCTTCCTACATCAAGAAGTCATTTAAAGTTGCAAAAGAAGATGCTAGTAATGAATATTAAACTGAAAAGAGTATATCTGGAAAATTCTTTGTAATAGCAAGTATCCTATATTTAACACTGCAATGTCCGACTGAATTATATTTTGATGATTTTACTTGATGTGCGAAAAACTTTATCAAAGTTTACATCATACCTCAAGAATAATTCAAATTTGTAGAAAATTAAAAACCTGAAATTTTAATTTACTAACTGCTTACTATTTAACAACATTTCATTTCATTCCCTTCTGTCTGACCACTAGTTGTTTTCACAGAGTGGTCACACAAAATTTTCTCAAAATAATATATATATTTTTTATTCAATAATTTTAATTTATTATTATTCTATATATCCTTAATTTTATTAATATACCTGGATACTCATAAAGTATAATAATATTACCCTTTAGTAATTGGCAACACCTATACATTCTTCTTTCCGCTTTTCCACTTTTATTTTGTGGCAACACCAGTTTTTACTTTTTACAATTCTTAACATTGGCAACACATGTTACTTGTTTTCCATGTGTCTTCCATGTGCTCAAGTTTGGTATGTAGATCTATCAATGCTATTTCATTTTTTTGTTATCTTTTTGATTTCTTTTTTCCCTTTTTTATAGTAGGGTAGAGCCCAGAAAGTGTGGAGTGAATATCTCTTTTGATATGCCACATAACCGAAACCCTACTATTTTGTTTGATTTTAATTATAATCCACTGTTCGTGGCTCCTGGTGATGGTGACGGTGGTTTTAATTTAAAATATGCACATTTTCTTTAGGTCTAGTAACTAAATCAATATGTTAGCAAATTCCCTAAATTTATAACTCAGAAACCTATGGTAGTCCCAGATTGAAACTTTCAGATACTGTCAACAATAAGTGAAAGAATAGCATATTTTCTAAAAACAATTTGTAGGTACACTTTTTGAAATTTTAAAGTTAAACATGATGACCTTGAAATTTAAATTTAGAATAATTTATTCATGTGGCATATCATACGAAAAGGCAACATATGTACTTTCTATATATAGTTGAATGAGGTCTCTACTACTATTAGAGGGAAAACTAGAACTGATTTTGTAGTACAAGAATTCCTAAAATTTGATAAATTTCGCACATTTTAAAGCTAAATATTTTAAAAACTAATAGTGATACAGATTAAAAATTTCATATTTATTCCTTTCTCCGTATATGCAACAAATGTACCAAATTTCATTGAATTCTGAGGGGGTCAGGTTGTGGGCCTTGTTGCCTAATAGAAGATAACTTGGCATTTAAAAAAACTAGCTGTACAGAGGAAAACTTCACGAGGATGTCAAGAAAATTGACATTTTTCTCAAAAGAAAGTGCACTTTTTGATAAATATTTTCTACCCTCCTTTTTAAAGAAAAATGTGAATGCTAATTTAAGTAAATGCTCATCTGTGTATGCACATGCCACTCTAAAAATATCTTTTAGAGATATCATTTTCTGTTATGCCCCCCCCCTCCAACAAATGAAAACAGCAGATAACTTCCATTATTACATATGTAAATGACAGAGTAACTGTCATCAATTTCAATGTCATTTTATTTGTTCTAAAATGTCCTTTTGCTATGTTATAAAGCACTCGAATTTTCACAACTTATTATTTGTACCTTTTTTTTCTGTGAGAGCTTAATACTTACATTTATAATTTTTCTTGGCTCATGATATCTAATAGTATATGAAGAACCATCAGGATTGACTATAGTTGTAGGGTACATCCTACAATATTTTTCACGTCCTATTTTAACAATTGATGTTCTATTTGAATTGTACCTCCAGTGATGTAAAAAAGGACGATAATTTCTAGAAAGAAAAATAAATTAAAAATAAATCTTTAGTATTCTCTTAACTTCTTCAAAAGATTAAGTTGATTTTTAAAAAGATTTCATGAATATTAAAACTAGATGAAAACAGATCCTTTCCAATATTGTAAATAATTAGAATTTTATCATGTAAGACATTTAAAAAAATTAACTAATTTTCATATGAACATTATTTGTAAAATATAAACTAATTTAAAATCATTAGATACTTAAACAAAATAATTATTTTTATAACACTGTACAGAGTGCCCCAAAACCACTGATCCAGACTTTTGTTCCTTAAATATTGATCATAGACATATACAATAACTTACAAAATGATGTAAAACATGTTTTTACATCTGTTCTTATTCTTTTAAAAATATTAATATTCGGTTTTATAGGTATTTTAATTGCTTTCTTATTGGCAGCCTGAGATATTATTATGCCTGCTCCTCTGCAGTACGAGATAGCAGTGTATATTTACTTTTTTCTGCTTGTCTATTGTCAGTTTTCTTAAATCTGTTTTTATAAAGCCTAGTAAGTAGATTTTTAGGATAACCTGCATCTTTACATGGTTTCTTTATGAAGTAAATTTTATTTTTTTTTAAATAAGTTAGTGAAGCAAATTTTGATAATGTGATTCACTACCGAGTGTATCACAGTAATTTTATAGTTAAAAGCAGGGTTACGACCCACCCACAAACCAAAAAAAAAAAAAAAAAAGGTAGTTTTTTTTTAAAAACCCAATAAAACCCACACAGAAATGGGTTTTATTAAACATTATCAAATTTTTTCCTTTCTTTCATTTAAATCATTTGTTATTTGACATTAAATATATATAATATTACCTACATAACTTAGTGCATTATATTATATATACATACATATACCAGTTTGATACTATATAATTATTTTTCCAACTTCAACATAAAGATTTTTTTTTTTTTTTCTAATGGCCAGCCTCTAGCTAGAAGGCTTTGGCCACAACAGGCCGGAATTCTTAGTCTCTTTATTATGGGAGCACTTAGTAGGTGGATCAACATCACCCCTATGAAGGGACAGACATGACAACCCCGACTGCCAGGAGTTGAACCCGAAACTGGAGTATGGTGCTTTACCCACTATACAACTGGGTCGGCTCTTCATCATAAAGAAAAAAATTATCTTTTTAAAAATAATAACACCTTGAGCTAACTTTATCTGCAATATTTGTGTAGAAATGAACAGGTGTAGAGTCCAGGCAGGGATAACTTAGTAATTTATCTATTTAATAAGTAAGTTTTGAAATATGAATAAAATATGTAATTATCAGCATAATGACAAAAAATAATCCTTTCCCAGATTAGAGAAGAATGGGGTATGTCTCTTACAACTTACAAGCATGCATCATGAGAATGAAGTCAGGTTCAGGAAACCATCCTGTATTGTATTAGTTTCTGCATTATTTCAGTACTGAGAAATATAAAACTAATTCATTATATACATTGTTTATGTGGAATTTAATATCAGACATATTAATAATGATTTTTTACAGTAAAAAGAAATATATATTTAAAGCAAAAATGAATAACTATAAAGAAAATTATTAAATAAATAGTAGTTCTGTAAATTGCCCTGCATAGGGTTTACTTACTTTTATTCTAACTAGAAAATATAATTGATTTTAAAAAAATTAAGTAATAGATACCAACTAATCAAAAACATCACATTTTTCTAAGTGAACAATAACATACTTTTATCTATGGTCATAAAACAAATTAGGAGCCTTTTATGAATACAAGCAGAAAAAAATGGTACTACATTAAAGTTGAAGTTATTTTTATATTTTAATTGATTAATTATTATTTTAAAATGAAAATTTTCTTTTAGACTAAATTGTTCTCTTTTGAAATAAAACTATAAAATTTAAATCCAAAAAGTGTTATACTATAAAGAATTTTAATAAAACCCAAAAATGCCCAATAAAACCCACTTGGCTTGGGGTGTTTTTAAACCCTGTTAAAAGGGTTTTTGAATTATAATTGACTATTTCAATATTGTTTCTTGGTGTTTGGTATACAGTAGTTATAATGTCAGGTTCGTTGAACAGTATTTTGACATCCAGATAATTCAGAATATTATTGTTTCCAGTTTCATAGGTGAATTTAATATTATTGTCACTTCAGTTCATTAATAAGTTATCCATATCATCACTTTCAACTATTGTAAAAGTATCGTCTACATAATGGCACTAGGTTTTCATTGTTGTGTTGAATTTTGCTTTTATTGTTTTTTCTATTAATCTCATTTTTCAACTGGTGATTACCCCAGTACCGGATAGCCCAATAAGTACTCCTTAGTTTTGATGGCAATATTGTTCATTGAATTTGAAGAATGAGTTCAATGATACAGTAGAAGACCCAGAATCTGCACAGCTTGGTTCAGACCTTATGCAAATTTTAGAATTTTGCAGATTTTGGGTCATAGTAGTAAAACTATTCTATTTCCCACCACACCCATCCAGATAATAATAATAAAATACAATAAAAAACAAGGGAAGCAAATCATATTACTTATATTATAATCAGAATCAAAATATAAAATTACAGAAGAATAATATGTATATAATTATGAGATTGGTATATGAAAATTATTTAAATTTTTTAACATTTGTTGGATATTAGTTTATTAGTTTAAGACTTCAGAATGTTCTAATTGTAAGTTGTTTTTTTTTTTTTTTTTCCAAACTGTCATTTATTCTTGTTTTGTAAACCTGCTTGGCTGCTCTACAAACGAGATATTTCTCTCTCAGTGCCAAACCCTCATTAAATGTTATTTTATCAATATTACCATGAGTTAACAAATACTAAAATATCATTTTTTTTTTCAAGTGGGAATTGTTTATTTAGTTTTACAGCAGTTTTCTGAATTTACAGCTAGCAGAGTAGATTTCATTGTTTACATTAATCAGACAGTATAGATTTTAGAGTCTTGCAGATTTTGGGCCTTCTACCGCATTAGCTTTTTTGCACTAATTAGAGTCAGCTATTTCTTTATGATTGTAGATTGCTATTATTTTTTGCCCTAATTTTCTTAGTTTGATTAAATTTTTAAAGTGAAATCTACAAATGCTACTAACTGTTATTATGGAAATTTAAGATTTTGCCATAAGCAGAATATTTTTTCTGCTAGTTTATAAAAGCTCATAGCATTTTTTGTTGCTGGCTTTGAAATGTTATTGCCATCCCTGCTTCATACCAATATACCCGTACATTTTCTATTTTAGTCATATTTATAAATGTTAAATGGATGTTCAACCCTAGGGAAAGCATTAATGTTAACAACCTGGAAGCATCAATGAAAGCAGTATTAATAAAGCCAGTTTAAAAAAGTGCACCAAAGTCATTTAATGTTAATGCAATAACTTTGAAGTCATATGAGAGAAAATAAAAATCTCTAGAGAGTGACATTTCTTATGAATTGAACTATAAGCAATCTGAAATATTTTCTGCCAAAGAATATCTTTTAACATCAAGTAAATTACACCATGGACTAACTCCTATGCATCTAAGAATGTTAGCATTATAATATTGTCGCAGAATACTCTGCTTGTTTCCTGGGTTCGTGTTCTAAAGTCCAGTTGGTGTAGAAAGTTCTAATAAAAAGTTCACTCATCAGGATGGAACACAACTTTATTTCTTCTATAACTTAGTCAAATAATCAGCTGTACAAAATTCATAGGCACTAATGACCAGTAGCTCGTTTATAACAGTCCACTCAGTACCTAAGCTCTCACAAATGCCGTAATTCTCACACAAAATAAAACACTTCCACAGGCAAAATTCAGTGGAAATATGCAAGGGATATATTATTACAATCCCTTAAGACACAGCAATGAAGAATTTACATGCAGCACTTAAAAAATCAGCTTCAAAAAGCAAGCGGAAACACCGCTTCTATAGTGTCAATACAAAGAGTAACGCAGCAAACTCACTCGACGGGAGCTCAATTCACACTGAACTGGGGCCTCTGACATGCTTGTATTTATAGGTGACGCATAAGCTACAAGAAGCTTCCAGAAGAATGTATTTCTCGAAGATTCCACATAAAGTGGGAATCTTGATTACGTCATAGAAGAGAAATATTAGGCTATTATGCAAGTTAATGCAGAAAAACTATAAAAGCCCCAATAAAAACATATAAAACATTATTTAATACGGCGGATTAATTAGTTAAAATTTTTTATTTGGGAATACCTTATTCCCCCGTACACGATATATAATTCGGTTACACACATAACCATCTTCAGTCGTTTCTGGATCTCTCACTAATGGCGGCTTCTTTTTATATCTTCTTCGTTCTTCTTCTTGAAAGTTCGATGCATGACGTCATCCCATGATTGGTCGATTGTATGAAGCGTGTCGTTGATGCTGCCCTCTGTCGTCATTATTTCTAAGCTCTCACGAATGTAGGCATATATACTATTTTTAAAGTTGGCTATTTTTTTAATATTTTTAAAATCAATGGTAATGGGCTCTTTCAAAGCAAGACGGGCTAGAGCGGTACTTTGTTTCTGGAGGTTAATGTCTTTAAAATGTTCGTTTTTTCGCTCTTTAATTTTCCTTTTTGTAACGCCGATGTAGCAATTTTCTTTATTAGTATCATTTGACATAAAATTAATTTTATAGATCCCTGCGGTTTCGATGGGGTTGATTGGGTCTTTTTCCGATCTAATGCGCTGAAAGATTGTTTTATTAGGTTTAATTGGAATACGGAAGTTCTTTTTACTGGCGATATTAGAAAGTTTATTGGCTATCCCTCGGCTAAAGGGGATAGCGGTAGTAAAACATGGTTTATCTTTTTGACGGTTGTCTATAACATTTAATTTACGTTGCCTAGCTTTGAAAACTTTGTCGAAAATTTCTCGAGGGTAGTGGGCGTCTTGACATTGTTTCTTTATGAAAGCAATTTCTTTTTGAAGGAGTTCGTTGTTAGAACACACTTTGAAAGCGCGGTCGATATAGGAACGAATAGCAGCAATTTTATAGTTGAAAGGGGTTTTAGATTTAAAATTTACTATATTAGTATTACAAGTAGGTTTTCGAAAAATGGTGGTCTCAATGAGATTATTGTTTCTGGTTATGTTCACATCTAAGTAATTGAGGCTATTATTGATTTCTTTTTCGTAGGTAAATTTAATGTTCGGGTCTATGGCATTAAGTTGATTGATCAAATTATTTTCTTCATTATTGTGGGTGGTAAGGATAGCGAAAATATCGTCGACATAGCGAAGCCAAAGTTTGATGGTATTATTGTGTGTCTGTTGTGGTTGTAAAATTTTTCTTCTTTCGTTAATTTAGCTATATATTTAAATTTGTTCCTAATGTATTTTTTAAGTAAGCATAGCTCAAAATTCTTTATATCATAAAAGAATTCATTAAGAAGGAAACTATTTTTAATTTTCATGAATTTAGGGGTAATTTTAAAATGTACACAGTCTTTTAAAAAATTGATATGCTGAAATTCTCTAACTTTTTTCTTGGAAAAACATCTTAACTTACTGTATATATGCTCCACATTCGGAGGCTCAACCGTAATAGGCGTCATGAGATGAATAAAAGCTTGAATGGTGGCACAAAAACTTGAAGGCACGTTGATGAAGACCAAAAGTGTAGAGTATAAGCTTGTCGAAACACAAGACATAAAACACTTAAAAAGCCCGCCTATATATCGTGTACGGGGGAATAAGGTATTCCCAAATAAAAAATTTTAACTATAAAAGCCCCATTGGGAAAATTGCACCATATGACCAAAATGTTGCCAAGCTTGGCGACTTTTGGCAAAATATTGTCAAGTTTGGTGCCAAAAATAAGTCCACAAAAGTGAAGTTACCGAAGGCCTAGGACCAATATTTCTCGAGATTTCTAGAACCACCATAGAAAATCAATGAGGAAACCAAAACCTCCGTATCTCCGGTTCTAGCTGACTGATTTTGATGCAACAAAAAGCAAAATTTAACTATTTAGTGCAAAGAATACAAATTTTGAACTATTTTAAACACCAGAACAGCGGGTTGCCCCAAAATTTTGTAACTATGCTATAAGTAAAAATAAGAAAGTTACGGAAGCTTGGATAGGATAAGAATGTGCTAATATGATTGGTACAGAAGTTTCATGGATTGTAAGAAAGTATTAACACCTTGTACACCAGAGGCAACTAATATTGATTGTGCAATTAATTTTAATAAAAACAGCATTAACATATGTTTTTATGGTTTCGCAGGATTTTAAACATTTAAATGCATCTGTGTTTCAAGAAGTAAATCTCCCTAGGGAAAGGATCTAAAGTGTCCCTGCAATGAGGCAGAATTGATCTGTTTTTCTTCAACTCATAGTAAACAACTTATTTATTTCAAAAATACTACAATACAGATGAGAGTTGAGCCTTTAATAATAACTGACAACATAATAAAGAAGCCTTTAATTTTTCTGAAATAAAATCTGCAGAAACAGATCGTCTCCCAATTTTCCCCTACAGATTTATTGAGTTGTTTTCATAAGAATATTAACTATTTTGCTTTTACAATGAAGCAAACTGTTATATATATGCGAGCTGTGTGTTTAAAATCTTTTGTAATATACATTGGTGTAGCTGGATGAGGAAGTTAGATTTTCAAGTTTGGTTTGGTTAAAGCATGTATGGGCAACCTTTGGAGAGTTGCTGGCCAAAATTTAGGATATTAGCAAAGTCGCAGGTCATATAATGGGGATTTATATGGAACTAGCCGCCCCATACCTTATTGTTCTTTATACAGTGCAGTGTTGACTAAATTTCTGGACTCATTTCAGTGAAAATCATGTATCCTTGTTTTAACAGTATTTGTCATGAAATTTCTTAGTTTAGGGTTACTAGCAACACATTTTGGGTATCATCATAAAAGCCAATGTTGAGACAGAAAATGGATAAAATATTCATTAGCCTAATGCATGGTGACATTTTTTAGATGGGCATTACAGGGGGGCTCTCTATTCTAAAAAAAAAGTAAAGGCCGCTGTCGCCGCCGCTGTCAAAAGCTTGTCAGCGTATCTCCTCCTAAACCGTGGGAATTTGAGTTTCGACTAAGGTGCCCACAGATTCGAAAAATTCCGAGTGCTAAGCTGATTTAAATTTCAAAAATCGAATTATTTTAGAAGATATTAATAAAAAACTGAAAAAATAAACCGAATGATTGCCAGATTTGGCATAAAATCATTCATTCCTTTGCAACAAAGCGTTTCTAAGTATCTAGAACCGAGTGAAATTTACAAACATGAGTTAGAATTACGCCCATTTTACACCAAAATAAAAACTATACGAAATAAGTAACTCAAAATGTATTACACAAAGTTGACAATTTTCAAATAGTAAGTTCGCTTATACAACAGGAGTTTAGAATTAGCGATTATTCGTTTTTCCAAAACAGAATAACTAATATCTTGAAAATGAAAAATAATTAAAATGCAGATTATTTTAAAGCCGGTTCTCGTCCAGCTGGATTATTTGCTACAAGTAGAAATATTTGGCGGCGTTAACTATGCCATTATAGCAGCTACAGTACACTTTGCAGACTTGCCAACCTGGGAAAATCAAAATGTGTAAAACAGCACGCGAACAGAAATTTCGACACTTTTTGCTATACAACGCGTGAGCGTTATTTTTTACCTTTCACCATATAATGCACGAGTATTATTTTTTATGCATTTTATATCACAATTATTTGTTTTATGTATTAAATAAAGCTAAGAACAATAAAAGAAAATGAAGTTGTTGAATAAAAGGCAAATCAATTAATACACCATTTTCCAGATTTCTTGTGACTAACAATTTATTAATTATAATCACTTAACATGCTTGAAAAAACTCTCATTTTGACTGTGCTGACTTCAAAGAAGCAGCAGTAGCTTTTTCTGCTTTATTCAGAAAATCTGAAGTAAAAATCTTTCATAATAAGAAGACTTTCCAAAATCTTACAAGACAAGTTGCACCTGAATTAATTTCTGTTTTTCCGAATAATACTGAAAACCCTCTCACATTCAGCATAGTCAGCTGCTGAAATAGGAACATTGTATTTGATCAAGAAATATGTAAATAACAGTTCTGCATGAATAACGTCCGACTGTCCCAAGGGCGGATTAAAGGGGGGGCGGAGGGGGAGACCAGCCCCCGAGAAAAAAGAAATTAATGTAAAAGATCCTAAATTGCTTCCATAAAATGGATGCATATGTCAATCTTCTAACTTCCCACCCCCGAGAAACTTGCATTAATCTGCCACTGGACTGTCCGTCCTCTTTGAAAAATGTTTGTAGACTTTTACTGCTGTTAGCACGTTTCACATTTTCACTGTGTTTTGACGAACTCGAGTGGCGAGAAATGTCATACTTTCCTCCATGAGAAATGCTGAAATCACTCAGATTTTTTTCGGACATCATTAAGAAAAGCAATTGTCAATATTTTCGCCCAAACGTATTTTCTTTCGCTAAACTAATTTTATATTCTCAATTTGCGACGTTGGCGATCGGCAGCGCGACCCCTGTATGCCCATTCTTTGCTATAACTTTGTTTAAAAGTTTATAAGTTATGCTGTGCCAGTGATCATTTATCGAAAATAATCCTCAGAAAAGCAATCGAAGTATGCTCATACTACCGTCTGCGTCTACCACTTAACTGCAAAGTGGGCGCGCGCTGATGGCTGATAACGAAGAACACCACGTGAGACGCACAAGTCACAGGAGAAAGACCTACTCCCTAGTAAACGATTCTCCCATTTGCTCTACTCTATGACGTCATGACTGGGTAAACCAATTAAGAAATACTCGGCGTTGCATGTTGAAAAAGATTTTTTTTCCTTGCCTCAGTGGCAACAAAGAAAATATTTTGATGAGCATTGTGTCAACATGGATGTGCGATGTGGATCATGGTGCCGATGCTACCACTTAGATCCATATTGAAAAGGCAAAAAGGCCCTAACATAGAACATCATTTCAATTTAAAACCTAATACATTTCTTTTTAATATCAATTTCACTTTTAAAGACATATACACATGTTAGGAAGAAAATATCCGGAAATGCGTAAAAAAAAGCGCTGTATGCATAAAAGCGTAAACAGCAGTCGAAATGCGTAAATTTTAGGCGTAAAGCGTAAAAGTTGGCAAGTCTGACTTTGGATATTTGCTAGCGTGACAAGATGGTATAGTTTGTGGTGCTAAGTATGCCAATCTGGAAACGATTATGTAAATGAAAATATGGATAATGGTTTTCCGGTAACCTTACATGAACAGTAATTATAGGTTGTGAGCATGTGTAAATCGCCAAATAATGAAAAGTCGCCATTGGTGGCAAGCTATCCTATCTGTTCCGTAGCTTTTATTAACTTTACATGTACGCAAGTTGCCAAATAATGAAAAATCGCAATGGGTGGCAAATTCGAAGGGTGTCCAATAGGTTTTACATTATTAAAAATACAGCTGAAACAGATGTTCCGATTTTATTATGCTTAACTCCTAATTAATATAACTTTTGAATGGCAACATTGAAAATCATTGTGTTTCTGAAGAGTGCAAATAATTTTTCCAGCGATTATAAGCGGAGTCCGCACTCCAGGTGTAGTATAGCTCAGGACCCGTACAACACAGATTCCCATAACAAAATATCTTCCATGTTATGAGGGGGAGGGGGTCTACTGTAGTGTGAAGTTTAAATTTTTATGTACCAATGAACATGCAAGAACCAAGCAATGAGTAGCTCAGTAACATTCTATCTGATCCAATCTTCGGGTTTTGTCTGTTGAAATTGTCTTTTTTACGAATAAGCCTGATTAGGGACCGAATGCCTCATACGAAAAGCGAGCGTAGCGAGTCTGGGGGCCTTGGCCCCTAGTCTACCAAATTTCTGGAAGTCAATTTCCTGACTTTTGGGAGGTCCCGGGAAAAATATTCCTGACCAGTGCATTTTACTTTGGGAAATTGCACAATGCCCCCTCCCTTGTTTATATTTGCATATTTTGTACAACTTCTTGAAATCAATTTTAACTGAAGTAGTTATACAGGATTAAGCTTTCATCAATTGAGAAACAGAAGTAGTCACACTTTCTGATAGAATTAACTAACTGTTCTTGGAAATACGGTCCTAAGCCATAAGTTACCATGTAAGCTAATTTGTCTTTTACCCTCCCGTCACGATTGATGTGCCCCCATTTTTCCCTCCTTATACAAACACATCGCTTGATGCTTTCGCGATCCGAACAATGTGCTGCAGTTGCTTTCGATTTAAAGTCTGACAATTAGAGAGAAAGCGTAGGAAAAAAAAGGACACGAAAAAAAAAAAAATTGATTCTTTAGGTGAATTTTCCGGACCCATTATCCAATTTCCCAGTTTTTTCCAGATTTTCCAGAGCGGTAGACACCCTGCATTAAATACACCGAGTGTTGTAAATTCGATATTTTAAAGCTGTGAAAAAGTCTGTAAGATGTTGCATTTTTGTGTATCCATTATTTTTGTAATCTAGCTACTGCGTGACATATGCTTGCTCCATTTGACATCACTGAACTGTTAATTTGAATTTTTGCACATACGTTATTGTTATTACACTAATGTTTACATCTAGCTTTTGCTGTTTGCAGCATGGAAATCATTGATTTTGGTACCACATACATTAGCGTATTATATAAGTACACTACTGGCCAAAAGTATTGCAAGTTTCAGAAATCTAACCCTTTTCAAGATTAAGCCCTGTTTTCCCTGTCAAAGTTAAAAATCAATATAATTGATATTTTTTAATGTCAACAAGTTAAATTAATTACTTCAAAGACAAGATAGCATTAAGAAAATAAATACTCAAAAAACTGGTGTTATAAGATAAAATAAATAAAAACTTTGTGAAAAAAACACACATAAAAGGTTACTTCAAGGCGTAACGATCGTTTCAACCGAAAATTCGTTGGTCTTCTTCAGACAAACCCTTCCGTCAAACAGAGCAGAGGGATGACGGAAGGGTTCGTCTGAAGAAGACCGAACGAATTTTTGGTCGAAACGATCGTTACGCCTTGAAGTAACCTTTTATGTGTGTTTTTTTCACAAAGTTTTTATTTATTTTAAGATAGCATTAAGTTAAAGAACAAAAATAATTATTTAATTTATTGAAAAAATAGCATAAAAAATATATAGGTTATTAGAGAAATCATAATCCATTTTGGCTCGCCGGAATAAAATTAATTTCAAGTTATTCATCAAAAAGAGGATAACAAGTAAATGCAATTGAACTAAAGATCATTTATTATGTTGCTGAACAGCCTTGACTTTGATCACAACAGCCACTCCTTTAGATATGGAATCCACAATGTTTTACAACACTTCCTTCGGTGTTTCATGGTGCCAACTTTAATTATTGGTTCCTGAAGCTCTCATTTTATCCTTTGCTGATTTTCAGATGTATTCTTTCCAATTATACTACATAAATCTCAAAAATATTTAAATCTTGCAAATTTCCTGTCCATTTTTTCTGGGCTTATTCTTGAAAAGATGGTTAGATTTCTCAAACTTGCAATACTTTTGGCCAGTAGTGTAGATATACTTGGTCCATTTGACATAATTGAACTGTTAATTTATATTTTCACATATGCATTATTGTTATTGCACTCATGTTTATATCTAGTTGCTGCCATTCACAGCATGGAAATATCATCAATTTTGGTACCGCATACATTAATGTATTATATAAGTAGATTCTGAATGGTTTGTGTGGGTTTTATATGGGGTTTTGATAGGGCAGATCAAAAAAAGGTAGAGGCCACATTCAGCGAGCAGACCAGAGATTGTCCATATGTGCATTAAGGCAGAGCTACACAACAGATACCTTAAAAATAGGGGAGTTGGCTTATGATGAGGACTTTGAGGGCTTTTAATCAGACTTCAAAACGATTATGATCGAATGTAATCGCCTACAAAAATGCTATTTTACAAGTTCTACAAAAATACTTCAATAAAATTGCATTACTCCAGAACTTTTGGAATATTTTATTTCATTAAGATACAGATTATTGCCTTTTTAAAATTTTAACAGTAACTGAACGTAACCATTTTAGAAATTGGTAGTAATCGTAATCCTTATCAATTCTTGTAATCGATTACAAACGGCCATGTAATCGTCCGATGCCTGTATGAAATGCATATTCACGTTACATCTGAAGAAAAACGAGCGGGCCGTTAAATTGACAGCTGCGCAGAAGGCCAGAACCCTACACCTTCACTCTTCAGTTATCTAGCAGTGTTCACGTTCAGTGGTCTTATCCACTACTCGGCACAATCGCAATAACAGGAAATTGGGGTCTGCTACGGTCAGTAGGAACGCATCCCGAAATACATTTTGGAGGGGGTCCAAATGGTGAAAAAGGCAGGATTTTTCACAAAAAACTCTTATCATTTTAGTACAACTGTACAACTAGGTTGTTTAATCCACTGGTTGCCTAGTTTACATAGCTGTACAACTAGGTTGCTGAATCCACTGAGGTTTTTTTAGTTAAAAACGGTCCACTGTTTGCCTAGTTTACATAACTGTACAACTAGGTTGCTGAATCCACTTAGGTTTTTTGAGTTAAAAACGGTCCACTGGTTGCCTAGTTTACATAACTGTACAACTAGGTTGCTTAATCCACTGTAGTTTTTTTAGTTAAAAATGGTCCACTGTTTGCTCATTTTAAATTACCTTTTACTGAATTTGCAGACTTTATTTTGGTTAAATATGGACGTTGTACTTTGTTTTAATGTTTTTGTAAGTGGAATATATGTGCAATTTGGCCTATGTTCCGTATCCGGTGCCCCTTGGTTCTGGTGACATCGTGAGCGATGTTCAACGTTAGTAAAGTACCCTGCCGATGATAGTTTGACTGGCAACCATAAAGAAATGTGTAGAGCTTGGCGACGTTTTTTTGGAGGAATGATAATGCGTCAAATATTGTAAATTGGATAATTTAGAACTATTGAAAGATGCGAATTTTCTTGCACTTTCGGGCATGCGTAGTAGTTGTTTTTTAATTTAGCTACTGTGTATGTGTGACGTAAGCAGATGAATGTAACGAATTCGCTTGCTCAATTTGACGTCACTAAGCTGTTAATTTGCGTTTTGCGCATGCGTTATTGTTATTTTTCGTTTTTGCCTGATCTTTCGTCTACTATTCCAATTTACTTCAACTTGTACTAATGTTTTTTTTTCGGTCTCGCAGAGGGGCCCGCGTTAGCATATTTTCGAATGTATGTATCGATGAATGTAATGAATTCGCTTGCTCAATTTGACGTCATTAAGCTGTTAATTTGCGTTTTGCGCATGCGTTATTGTTATTTTTCGTTTTCTCCTGTTTCGTCTACTATTCTAATTTGCTTCAACTTGCACTAATGTTTTTTTTTTGGGTCTCGCAGAGGGCCCGCGTTAGCATATTTTCGAGGGGGCCCTTTTGAGGCGGTGGCCGGACCCACTGATGTTTTTTTGGATTTCGCAGAGGGGCCCGCGTTAGCATATTGTCGAGGGGGCCCTTTTGAGGCGGTGGCCGGACCCACTGATATTTTTTTTGGGTCTCGCAGAGGGGCCGCGTTAGCATATTTTCGAGGGGCTCACTTGAGGTGGTGGCCGGACCCACTGACGTATTTTTTTGGATCTCGCAGAGGGGCCCGCGTTAGCATATTTTCGAGGGGGCCCTTTTGAGGCGGTGGCCGGACCCACTGATGTTTTTTTTTGGGTCTCGCAAAGGGGCCAGCGTTAGCATATTTTTGAGGGGGGCCTTTTGAGGCGGTGGCCGGACCCACTGATGTTGTTTTGGGTCTCGCAGAGGGGCCCGCCCGGACCCACTGATGTTTTTTTGGGATCTCGAAGAGGGGCCCTCCCGAAGCCACTGATGTTTTTTTAGGTCTCGCAGAGAGGCCCGCGTTAGCATATTTTCGAGGGGGCCCTTTTGAGACGGTGGCCGGACCCACTGATGTTTTTTTTGGATCTCGCAGAGGGGCCCGCGTTAGCATATTTTCGAGGGGGCCCTTTTGAGGCGGTGGCCGGACCCACTGATGTTTTTTTGGGGGTGTCGCAGAGGGGCCCGCGTTAGCATATTTTCGAGGGGGCCGTTTTGAGGCGGTTGCCGGACCCACTGATGTTTTTTTTGGATCTCGCAGAGGGGCCCGCGTTAGCATATTTTCGAGGGGGCCCTTTTGAGGCGGTGGCCGGACCCACTGATGTTTTTTTTGGGGTCTCGCAGAGGGGCCCGCGTTAGCATATTTTCGAGGGGGCCCTTTTCAGGCGGTTGCCGGACCCACTGATATTTTTTTTGGATCTCGCAGAGGGGCCCGCGTTAGCATATTTTCGAGGGGGCCCTTTTGAGGCGGTGGCCGGACCCACTGATGTTTTTTTTGGGGTCTCGCAGAGGGGCCCGCGTTAGCATATTTTCGAGGGGGCCCTTTTGAGACGGTGGCCGGACTCACTGATGTTTTTTTTTGGATCTCGCAGAGGTGCCCGCCCGGACCCACTGATGTTTTTTTCGGTCTCGCAGAGGGGCCCGCGTTAGCATATTTTCGAGGGGGCCCCCTTGAGGCGGTGGCCGGACATACTGATTTTTTTTGGATCTCGCAGAGGGGCCCTCGTTAGCATATTTTCGAGGGGGCCCTTTTGAGGCGGTGGCCGGACCCACTGATGTTTTTTTTGGATCTCGCAGAGGGGCCCGCGTTAGCATATTTTCGAGGGGGGCCCCCTTGAGGCGTTGGCCGGACACACTGATGTTTTTTGGGTCTCGCAGAGGGGCCCGCGTTAGCATATTTTCGAGGGGGCCCTTTGGAGGCGGTGGCCGGACCCACTGATGTTTTTTTTGGGTCTCGCAGAGGGGCCCGCGTTAGCATATTTTCAAGGGGGCCCCCTTGAGGCGGTGGCCGGACATACTGATTTTTTTTGGATCTCGCAGAGGGGCCCTCGTTAGCATATTTTCGAGGGGGCCCTTTTGAGGCGGTGGCCGGACCCACTGATGTTTTTTTTGGATCTCGCAGAGGGGCCCGCGTTAGCATATTTTCGAGGGGGGCCCCCTTGAGGCATTGGCCGGACACACTGATGTTTTTTGGGTCTCGCAGAGGGGCACGCGTTAGCATATTTTCGAGGGGGCCCTTTTGAGGCGGTGGCCGGACCCACTGATGTTTTTTTTTGGGTCTCGCAGAGGGGCCCGCGTTAGTATATTTTCGAGGGGGCCCTCTTGAGGCGGTGGCCGGACATACTGATGTTTGTTTGCGATCTCGCAGAGGGGCCCGCCCGAACCCACTGATGTTTTTTTGGATCTCGCAGAGGGGCCCGCGTTAGCATATTTTCGAGAGGGCCCATTTGAGGCGTTGGCCGGACCCACTGATGTTTTTTTTGGGGGGTCTCGCAGAGGGGCCTGCGTTAGCATATTTTCGAGGGGGGCCCCCTTGAGGCGTTGGCCAGACACACTGATGTTTTTTTGGGTCTCGCAGAGGGGCCCGCGTTAGCATATTTTCGAGGGGGCCCTTTTGAGGCGGTGGCCGGACCCACTGATGTTTTTTTGGGGGTGTCGCAGAGGGGCGCGCGCCCCCTCCAAGAAAAATGTTTTTAAACTACATAAATGGGACTTTTACCAATATTTAGCAGGCTTTACACTAGATAAAATGAATATTCACAATTTGTGCACTCCTCCGAAAGAGTTTCTGGTTCCGCCCTTGGAGAACATATGTAAGGTGACGTCATAAACTTGAAAATCGTCTGGATTTTTTATCACATGTTGGTCTGAAAAATCGTTTTTTTTTTTTTTTTTTTTTTTTTTTTTTAATCAGCTGGCAATTCTGAAAATTAAACGCGGTGCATTTGAAGTATAGAATTTTCATTTAGTGTTAATTGCATGAAAATTGAAGTTCGGTGTTCTTTGATTCTGTGTGGAATAAGTTTGTGTTGGATTTTCCTTGTGTTTTTGATTCCGTTTTACGGAGCCTTTATCGTAAGTTAGTGAGCGTCTCGGGGAATTTCATCGTTGTAATGGATGTTCCCGGTCTTTCCATTAAAAAATGAGGTGGGAAAGGTGAGGTAAGTGCTTGTTTAATCTACTTTTTCTAATGTTTTGTTGTGGATTTGACTGTTTTATATAGTGTCATTTACTTAGAATTTGTGTTTCTTTGTAAAAATTTTAGTGGTAAATACTTGTGTTTATTCGTCACAAGAAGGCGATAGCTGTTGAAGCTTGGCGGTCGCCAGGGTGGCTTGGCGCCATGGCTGGAGCTTGGCGCCAAGATCCGTAGCGCTCGCACTTGGCGATCGCCAAGCTCCAGCGGCTATCGCCGTGTTTACATGAGGGGCACCGTCTTGTATGATTTTACCTGCAATTTTAATGTGTTAAAATACTTTGACTTTGCTGATCGTGCAAAATGGTTGGCGACTGTCGCCGTGTTTACATGGGGTGCGCACCGGCTTGTATGATTTATACCCAAAATTCAATTTCCGGAGGGGGGGGGTGGTTCGGATCTCCTGGACCCCCTCCCCCCAACCCCAATTAAATACGTCCTTGACGGTCAGGTAGTTAAAGCCCACCCGAGAAACATCTAAAAAAACAATTCAGTTGCACAAATGGTTTTATATATTAAAAAGATAAACATATCTGTAATGAAAACACAGTAGTACTCACAAGCAAGCCGCATAATTAATTCGACATTTACTGATCAATAGTGACAGCTTCATTATTTAATATCAACTTATTACTTATGATTTACAAATTCGGATGGATTTGTTTATTTTTGTGTAACGTGGTTGATTGATTGATGGAGTGTGCTCGGTTCGAATATAATATTGATATTCAACGTCGTCTGTTAATAATGTAATAAACTTTAATTTAGCCTTAAATTGCAAAATAAAAACTAGCATCAATTTTAATGACTTCTTTTACCTAGGTGCGTAGTAAACAAAAAAATCACAAAATAATTGTCATAATTCTTACCATAGTAGCTTGTTTACATGCAGCTCAACTTAAAACTGGAGTTTTGTTTTTCTTAAGCATATCTTAAATAAACGTTATACGCGGGAATAATGAGACTATAAAAATTATATTTAATTTTTAACGAATAAAATATAGTTTATGTGTTGAAATCTGAATAATTTAGTTGAAAATAACAATGACAAAAAATATAGATATTCTCTCAAAAATAAGTAAAGATAAATTAGACGACCTATTTTGAGAAAACTATAGTCTTAATTTTAAATCATTTTTACTTGCATGTTGGAAGTAAAAATTATCATTTTAAAAACGTTAAAGCATATTTCAAGTTTTTAGAGAATTAATCGGGTTTTGTAGAACTATGGCGTCTAATATAGGTTCTGTGACTGGCAAGTTCGATTTTGGTTTCTTTGTGAATTTGGAATGTAGCGGGAAAAAGAATGTTCTAGATTGGAGTAAAAGGATGAATTTAATTTCAGATCATTACGAATGTCCAGAATGTGAATCACCAATGCTTCTTGAACAAAGAGAATCTGATATTGATGGCTATGTTTGGATTTGTCGACAGGAGGGCCAAAATGAGCATCTCGTGGAAAGATCTGTGCGGCAAGGCTCAATTTTTCAGCAACAACCTAACTTAAGTATCGTGAAAATTCTGCTTTTGACTTATCTGTGGATTAAAAAAGCTTCACGTGAATTTATTGAGGATGAACTTGGCATACCTCTGGAAATCATAGATGAATGGTTAGATTTTTGTAGAGAATTTTGTTTAGAAATATGCATGTGTAAAAATACTGTACTTGGAGGTAAAAATGTTATGGTTGAAATAAATGAATGTAGGTATCAAAAGAAAAAATTTGTGAAGAATGAAAATGTTTCAGGCTCATGGATATATGTTGGTTTTGAGAAAGAGACTGATAAAAATTTCGTAGAGGTTGTTAAAGAGCAGAGCATAACAGCATTAGCAGAGTTCATTGATAAGAATATACTGCCAGGGACTGTTTTGGTGTCTGATTTGTGGAAACTGTATGACTGTTTAGGTACAGTTGAATTTAAGAAATTGAAAAAGGAAAAATCTATGAAATTTGAGGATTTAGGTGTGGGTGAATTCGGAAGCTCAGTAATAGGTTTACGAAGAAGTGTAAAACGATCAATAAGTGATGACCCTCGTGTTTCGGTTAATTTAGATGTATATTTGGCTGAGTACATGTGGCGTCGATCCAATTCTGAAATCCCTTATGAAATGACTCGTTCCTTTATAGAGAATGTTGGAGTTATTTTTCCCCCTGATACCAAAGATTGTTCAGTACTTCAGTCATTAACTTCTGGAGGTTTTGAGTGAACTATAATTATTATTAAATTTGATTTTTGCATGTTGGATAATTTCAGAATGTAAAATCCACCACTCTTACCACTCTTAATTCAGAAAATTAGTGGCAACAATGAAATAGCATGAAGTTTGATTAAATGCCTTAAGAGTACTAACTTTATTTATTTTTTTCGAATTGTACTGAATTTTCTGCACAATTAGCTTTTAAAAGTGACTGTGAAGCAGTATCTCTGTTAGGTACTGCTCTATTGACAAAACACCAGTGATGAGTTAGCAATCTCATATCCATTTCTTTTATTAGCATTGCTTAATTTTTGTCTACAGACACTAGATTAAATGTAAAATTATATTTACTTTTAACATTAACTATTATCAATATGTTAGCTTGGCGAGGAATAGTGTTCTGTTACACGGAAAAGAATTATTTATTATGGAATGACAAAAAAAAATGTTTTACAATTTTTTTTTTTAGTTAAATATTGAAAATTATCTGCAAATCAAACTGTACCTTAAATCTTCATCGTTAAAGTTAAATTGCACTATTTGTTGATTTGTGCTGAATAATAAAAAGATTTTTTTTTTTTTCCCCATTTGTTAATTTTGAACATGTTTATAAGCTCATTTAAGATTATCCAAGGATCAATGCAGACAAAGTTACTTACGTATTATCCCGGCGATCATTCCCACCAACTATTTTTAAATTTATTTTACTACAGAGAGAAATGTGAGGGTTGAAGGGGGCAGAGCCACCTTCATAAAAAGTAATTAAATTCTATTAAACCAAAGCTTTATATATACGTGTAAGCTTGTAATCACATTAAAAAAAATTTTTCTTAAAAATATTTAAAAGTCATTAAAATAAATCATAAGCAAAGTTAACAAGCAAGGATTGTCAAACTACTCGAAAACCAGCACTATCCGATCCACCATGTCGTTTACAATTGGCATCGGCGAGGCACAATTGGGTTGGTGACAAGATTTTGTCCCCTACCTAAAAAATCGCCAAAAGGGCCAATACTAAAGCTGTACCATATATTGTTTTTAAGACTATATTACTTAAAAGAATACACTACTTGATTCACCCTTTACTGTGCATTTAAAATTTTGTGGCCCGCAAGCTAAAAGAGGTTTTGTATAATACTATAATTGTTACTTCGTGTGATTAACATTTCTGTAAATTTTTTTATTTTTTAAATATTTGCTTCTACATTTGCAAATAAAGTCAGTATACAGTGTGCCTCAAAAAGGTGGTAACGGGCTTTAATTCTTTAAATCTATTAAAGATAAGTGGGTACAGTAATACCTAGACTTTCACGAACCCGGAGTTATGTGTTTTTCAAATCTCATTGATTCATCTTTTGTTTACTTCCTAAAGAGTTTTGGTTTACAATTTTAATAATACAATTTGTTGAAGTATTATCTAAGATTTTATTAAACATTTTTTCTAAATTTTAGTTTTCTTTAGTCCCCGGCCCCAATTAAGAATGCGTATGTAAGCGTGAAAAATTATACCCCGACTTTTACGAGTACAACTCGATCTGTCACGTAAGTTCAAGATATTACTGTAATCTAAATTGAAAAAATGGTTCAAATAAGACTCCAATAAGAAAAATTCCTCTCATTTTTTAGAAGTTACATTTTTTAAATTTGTATATGGATACCCCCACCCATACAAAAAAAAAATTCCCATTGTAAAATGTGTCCCATACACTCATGAGGTGATGTAAAAAATTTCAGAATTATATTTTTAAAAGTGTCAGAGGTATGAAGATTAATAATATGCCGATTAATACCACTTTTCAATGGCTCTCAAAGAGAAAAAATCATGTCGGATGATTGCATTTCAAGGGTCGTACAAAAATTACAAAAAAAGTATATATATATATATATATATATATATATTATTTTATGCTCTAGCAATAAGTGCTTAGTTCAAATTCATGTATAGACCTCGATCATCTTTGTTTAAATATAAATATGTGAGACGTTCTATGATCAAAGGCTGAAATTTTGCACATCACCTTATTCAGGGGTTGATCCAGGAATTTTTTTCTAGGGGCCCATTTTTGCGAAAATTGTTTATTTTTGTGAATTTCAGTATTTAATTTTGTGGATTTCAACACTTATTTTTGTAAATTTTTACACCAATTTTTACTAAAAGTCACTTTTTTTGTTTAAATAATTAATAAAACAGATTAAAATGTAGAGTGAAATGCCAATAAAAGGACGTTTTAATCGATTGCATTTTTGTAAAGGGGACTGTCTTAATCGATTGTAATTTTGTGAAAGGGCTGCAAAAAAGACCCAATTTTCAACTGCATCTACTCATGCCTTATTATGTGTGGGCACATTTATAGTATGTGTGGGGGCACATTTTACTAATTGGGAATTTTTTCCTATGGGAGTCGTATACAAATTTAAACATTCTTATTTCTGATCTTATTTTAAAGATCTTTTCAATTTACAATGGCCACAATTCTTTATCTCTAATAGATAAAAAAAAAAAAAAATTAAAGCCTGTTACCACCTTTTTGGGACAAAATTAGTTTATTTGCATATCTAAGAAATATTTTATTTACAGATTTATACTATCAATAACTATATATTTACTAGTTATCTATACTCTTTATATAGAGTAATTAAACTTATTTAATTTTTAGTCTAATTGTTTTTTAGTGAGCAGTGGATGTCAATTTTACTGGATACCGAATATCCGGCCAGACTTTCAGCCGGATATCGGATTATCCGGCAGCAGTATGTTTTCTTCTTTATTGTTTTATTTTCACCAGTTTTCTTAGACCATTGAGCTTTTAAATTTCTTCATTAGTTACAAATCATTTAATTAAAAATTCAGAAATTCTTTTGGGATTGTTTCCATGAATTCAGTACAGTTTTACTGCAATTAAAGTCACACAAAAAAGTCATGGATGTTCTCCCTCAAGAGTTAAGTAAATCTTAAAATATCAGTTCTTGAAAGAAAGACATTTACAAGACTGGGGGGACATTGTCAATTTATGATGGGGGGGGGGGGTAACCAAATTCTTACAAAGATTGAAAAACAGTGTTTTTGTACAATTTCTTCCAGTAATAATTTACTCCAATATTAAAAATAGATAGTACTTAATTTCCCCTCCCCCATATTTTATACATGATAAAAATACATTCTAAAGAGTATTGAAAACAAAATATTTTTACAAAACTTCGTTTTTTTTTTTTTTTTTTTTTTTTCTCATTTTTATTATTGCAGATTTTAGAATTTATTCATTCATTATGTTCTGTATATTCATATGTTTCTCTGTATATAATTTTAGGCTGGATGTACTGCTGGATATTTGTAATATCCAGTTACTGCCAATTATCCGACATATAGGCCAGATGTAGTATGTTTACCCGATATCTGTTGCATCCCTAGTTTTTTTTTTAAAATCTAATTTAAATGAAAGAAAATCTGATCTTTTTTTTTTTAATCATGATTTTTTTTACACCTTGGTTAGTTTGAAATATATGGATATCTTTAAAATGCCTTTTGTAATAACTCCCTTCAAATTCGCTTGGGTGTTCCAGTAAAAGGTATATAAATGCACCCAACACTTTTTTAATATTGTACCATATGGCACATATAGAAATGATGTATATAAATTCGTTGTTCATAGTAATCAATCTATATTTATGGCAGTTAGATCACAGAAGGACAGCAATCCTAAATCATAAACACATTTCAATCTTGTGTTGGAAAATGTTAAAGATATTTTTTAAAATTATGAATTCAAAATAACTTTGATAAAGTAAGAAATGGTGTTTATGAAAAATAAATAAAATTGTCTGGACACTGAGATTGAATCTTACATTTTGCATTTTGATGAGTACATGCAATACAGTAACCCCTCGTTATATCGCTCTTTTTCTATGTCTCCCAATTTTTTTCTGTACTCTTTTGCTTTGTTACTTTACTTGAGATGCACACAGTACATTTGAAAAATACATCTTCTATCTATCACAAAGTTAGGTACAATTCATTAATTTTGGCTCCTTGATCTTTGTTGAAAAGCAAGATATGAGAAAAAAATTCAAATCAAATGACTCTGGATCATTTCTTCAGCAAGAAATGAAATGTGTATTTGTAGATTAAAAATAAAATAAAATATTAAAGTTCTATTTATATAGTTTAAGAGTATATCTTTTATTACAGTACACATACTATTAATTTTATCATATTTTAAAAGCATATGTTCATGAAAGTGAAGTTTTGTCATATCACCCCTCCCTCCTCTCCTCCCGTTATATCGCGCCCTCGGATATATGGATATATCGCGCATTTTCTTGTCTCCCAACAAGCACGATATAACGAGGGGTGACTGTATATTGAATTTTTGAGGAAATTGTTTCTGCCTGCTATTTTATTTGATAAAAAAAGAAAAACTATATTAACAAATATAAAATAAAATATTTTGTGTTATAATGTTTATATCGTGCAATAAAATATCTATCAAAATATCGGATATTTTCGATAATGTTGTGATATTAACGATCCCTGATCATACTGTAATATTTTTGATATTATTTTAATTAATGAACTAAATAATTCAAAGTAAAATCATTCAAAATATTTTACTCAAACCTATTTCTATAAAACATTGTCATATTTTTACCACATATACAAAGCATTTTGACTAAAATATTATTTAACTAGAATTGCAATTAGCTATTGCAATTCAATAAACAAATTGATATGTATTAACTTCTGTTTTCCTCTATTTTATCCTTCGGAAATCATTTTCCTATTTTTGTTATACGGGGGGGGGGGGGGGGATATTTTACATAAATTATAATAACTTTGCTGTAATTTCATCTTATTTCAACTTAAGTTTCTGCATATATTTTATTGTTATTTTAATAAACAAACTTTGAGAAATGTTAAAAGAAAAGTGATATCTCATTTTTAAAATTAAATCTAAATTATTTATAGTTTTTTAATAAAATTCATTCAGTTTCACGAACTTTATTATGTTAAAACATAATTAATTTAAAAACTGAAATTACTGTATATTAAATACTACATTAGCAAGATAAAATAACTGTTTTTTGAAGAAATTAAAAAAAAAAAAAAATGTGAAAATTGCACGCGAAGTTTTCTTTTGCCACTCAATAATGTTTAATATTTTGCCATGCAGATGGCAGCACTAATGTTATTAAAATCCAATATAACAATTAAGAGCGGGCTGATAAATTGTAAAATTATTTTTTGATTATTTATCGAACATATAAAAATAATCGTCAGCTTATTTTCTTAATGAAGTTGGAGTTTACTATAGTATATGTTTTAGTAGCAGTAAAGACAAAGGCACAAAGAGCCCAGTCGGGGCCCCGAGGATAAAATCTTTGGGGTCCCTGCTTTGCTATCCAGAAATCCTTTTGATGTCGTATTATATCAATCCAGGGGCGTAGCCAAGGGGGGGGGGAGTTAGGGGGGTCATAACCCCCCTCATGAGGAATTTTTTGCCATACAAAATGTATATACTTTACTACATTATCACACACACGTATACATATATATGAGTTGTAGTAGTCGTAACCCCCCGCCCCCCTCCATGAAAAATTTCTGGCTACGCCCCTGTATCAATCATTTATTAAAATTATTAATCATTTAAAGAGACTTTAAATTAATAGTAATTGGAAAATAATTAATAGAATTAAAATTATTAATTAAAAAAAGTATTATACTTTAATAAACATCCATGCTCTAAAAAATACCAACATTTTGTTTTGAAGGTTTCGTCACCTCCACAGAGAAACTGTATTAGAAACGTTAACATTTTTGCATGGCATGTTTCCTCAGTAGTGAAAAAATTACTATTTTTATTCATACTTCCACGAAAACAGGCAGCCAAAAAAATTTCAGAAGGCTAAAAAAGGAGAAATTCCAAAATTTCTCATAGAAAGTCTTGATCTTTAACATTTTGTTAAGGAAAATTCAAAATTTCGGAGGTTGGATGGGCCCTAGTCTCTCCTCTGGCTATACCCTTTCTTTCACTATTTAACAATGTGTCTCGGAAAAAAAGAATGATTTCTTGTTAAATAAATCTTTTCTGCTTTTAGTCACGGCAAACCGTTGAATAACACCGTCAATGTCTACTTTTCTTGCAAAAGAAGACTCAATCAGAAACACTAACACTCCTTGTTTTTGTCAAGTTGATGGTTTATGCTCTAGCTGGCTTTTTGTAATTGCATTCAAAAATTAATTTGAAACATCCGGGGACATAATCTAAATTTGGACTTTATTATTATTATTATTATTATTTTTTACAAAATTGACAACACACAATTAAGTATCATATAAACAGCAAAAGCGAGGGCCCTTCACAAGCTGAGGCACTGGGGATTTTTCCCCTCCCTCTCTGTGCCACTGAGTAAAGATTAGTTTCAATTTGATTCAAAAATTTATTCTCTGTGATTGATATCGAGTAGCTTCGTTTGCAAGTGTTTTATAGGATGAGGGAAAAAATCAAAAAACCAGATTTAAAATTTAAAAAAAAAAATTCCTTGAGATTAATTACGCACTTGTACATGCTCTCCATTCTTCATTATTGCGAACTCTTCGTCGCAGCCAGTGGCTTAGCAAAGCGAGGAGGAGGGATGGTCAGACCCCCACCCCCGAATTTAGGTAGACATGGGAATCTTGTCCCATTTTTAAAAAAATAATATAATATCATACTTATACATGTCGAATGGAAACATTTGGGCCCCCTCCCGAAAAAAAATCCTGACTACGTCCAGGACCTTATTATCGCATGGGCAAAGCAAATCGAGACTTCGCCCATGGACTCCGGCTCAAAAGGACCCCCAATTTCAAATGTTCTGAAATATTCGTTTTTATATCAAATTTTATGAAAAGTAAAACAAATTTTATAGATGGGGGCCCCCAAATTCATCGATGCCCGGGGCCCCCGTGTTGGTCATAATCAGGCTCTGGCTGTGTCACTGGCCGAACATGAGAAATGATAAACACAAATAGGTGACTATGGCAACCATTTTCTCAGAGTATCAACCAATTTCTTTTTTTTTTTTTTTTTTTTTTTTTTTTTTTACAAAGAATATTAAAGGTTCAGGCGCTAGAAGTTCGTGTAACTACACTACCAACCCCGCGGTGACACCATTAGAGCGGCGCAGTATTGTCCGCATGGAAATCTTGAAGAATATCTAGCAAGAACGGACAGACACGCATCCAGAAAAACATTTTGGAGGGGTCCAAACCTTAAAAAAGGCAAAATTTCTCACAAAAAAGGCTATATCATTATCATTTTAGTAACAAAAATCAAAATTTCGGGGAGGTCCAGACCCCTGAACCCCTACCATAAATACGCCCGAAAACAAATAAGCTGGGTTCACACAGTTTGCACCTTTTTATAGTATCCCATTTCGATGGGGCGGGGTCCAAATGGTAAAAAAAGGCAGAATTTCTCACAAAAAGATTGTATCATTATCATTTTGGTAACAGAAATCAAAATTTCGGGGTGGGGGGGGGGGGGAATAATGACCCACTGAACCCACCCACCCTTTAAATAAGTCCTTGATCGGTATGTGAAACATTGTCCTTAAATTAAAAAAAAAAAAAAAAAAAATCTCAAAATTCTACAAACATAATACAGCCAACTTTCTAAATGACCGTGGTCTACCCACCTTGAAAACCTGGAATAGTCAGGGAAGTTCCTTTGAATGAAAAAGTCGGGGAACTTTACATTTGTTTGGGGGGAAAACTTGGAAATTTTTCTAAAGTTTTTTTTTAAATTATTATTTTAGAAAATTATATTAAAATTTTCTCTGAAAAAGAGGTAAATATTTTTTCTGCGACTTTAATAACTGCTAGAAGAACTATGAAGTTGAAATAATAAGCAATTGCTCTCAGTAGATTACTTGAAGGGGCCGAATGGGTACGTTTGAGAACAGCAGAAATTTGATGAGGAGATTGTCATCACTTAGTTGGTAAACGATTGCTTTTAAATTGAGAATAGAGACCTGCCAGTTCTGCCTATTGTAGATTATCTTTTTTAACCCTTTATAAGGCCGTGGTAAGAATACTTAGCACCTGCGGTCTATTAAATACAGAAATCAATTGTCATTAGTGAATTTTCTGATTTTTGTTCAGTCATATTGGATGTATATTTTTTCCATGCATCTATATTCTAAATTTGCTTATGAACTTTTCTTTCATTCGTAATTTTAAAGAAAGCTCGAATAATGACTCGAAAATTGAGCATTAGAATCATCGCTTTTAATTATATATAATTGCGTTTAATTCCGCCCCTCAATAGGCAGGTAGTTTTCCGACTCTGATTTTGTGAATAATTAATCTATTATAATGCAAAATTTCTATGTTTGTTTAATAGTTTCTCCAATTTTCACGTGAGATATTACAGTACAGGGAAAATATATGAATTAATCATAAAAATCCTAAGTACTTTTGACTCTCTGCACATAAACTCGCCTTATAAAGGGTTAAGTAAAGTTTGGTCAAACTAGTTTGTAAACTGTAATGTTCAGTTCATTTTTAGTACTGTATAGTTGCTAGCTGCGAAATGTCCAAAAGAAAGTGTATTTAGTTATGATTGGTGTGATGCAATAAATCACTGATTTGTGGTTAGAAAGTTGCGTATTTCGGTTGACGAACAATCAAATGGAAAATCATAGTACCAAACGATAAACCGCACAATGGAGAAATCCACCTTTTTTTGACCGCAGGTCAGAGCTTTAAGGCCGGCATTCATTCAGCGTGCGTTTCAGTACGCTATAATGGGAAGTCCATGTATTTTTCCGTATCTCCAAGACGGATAGCGGAGAAAAGTTGCCCTATTGTGTGATTGGGGTGGTTTTGTGGTTTCACGTGTTATCCTTTGGCGGCGAATCCCGACGGGCCATTAAAAGTCAATAAATTCTTCGCCCCTGCACTGTATACCCCTTTGTACAATGCCTTGACCATTAAAAAAAAGAACCCCCGCTGCGTCCTGAAACGGATCGGAAAAACGCTGCATGTGCCGGCCTTTATGGCGACATCCCCACGGACTGGGGAGGACTCCACGGAGTCCGTGGGGCCCCAGCCGTACGGCTGGGGTCCACTCACGTCCGTTTCCGAACGCAACGGGTATTTTTTAACCACAAAAGCACGCCAAGCATACACTTTTCTCCGCAATCCGTCTTCCAGATACTGAAAAATACATAGAGTTCCCATTATAGCGTACTGAAACGCACGGAAGTGGACCCTGGCCTCCAGGAATGAGCAAACTTATTCGGTCGCGGGCCAAAAATTGATATAAAAAAAAATGTTTGGCGGTCCAAGATAAATTTTAAAAACAATATACAAGTATTACAATTTAAATATGTTAATGAGATGATTGAAATTGCTATTTCATTTTTAAAAGTTCCTTATATTGAGGTTCGAAGTGAGATGTACTCATTCTAAGGAACGAGGCTAAATGCTCATCTGCCAGTCTACTTCTGAAAGAATTCTTTCTAAGGTTCATAGTTGAAAACACTTGTTCACATATATAAGATGAAGCAAACATAGCACTGATTTTCTGAGCGTGAGATATTAAATTTGGGAAACAATAATGATTTGTAAAACTCTAAATTTGGCATATTTAGAAACAACTGCTTGAGATGATCGTTAGATTGCAACTCAATTAATTCAAGCTGCAAATCTGACCTCACTGCTTCACAATTTACGTTCAAAGGCATGGTAAAAATATCCAATTCTGTTTTAATGGCACTGAAATATTAAAATCTGCGTTCGAACTCAAAACGCAGTATTTTTCAAGCCATCCTCATAATTCTTAAGCTTCTCTTCATTTATTGAGAGTATTGAATTTAACCTCGAGGAATGAGACAAGTCATTCTTAGCTAGCTACCCAGCAAACAGATTAGGTTTCAGTTTAAAAGCTTTAACATGGGCCCAGATATCGTCGATAAATTGATTTTCCCTTGTATCTTGACATTCAAGTTGCTCATATGACAAAGAAGATCTGTGAAAAATGCCAAGTCCGAAAGCCATTCTGTATCTTCTTACATTTCGCACTCCGCAGAACACTGTCTCTCATGGAAGAACGACACAATGTCGTCTTTCAGCTGTCAAACTCGCTCAAAAACACATCCTTCAAAATTCTATCTGCGGGCCGGATTTGGCCCGCGGGCCGTAGTTTGCTCATCCCTGAACTAAACGGTAAGTGTATGCCCTCTATTATGAACCTTACTTACCAAAATTAAACCCCCTTGGCTGTCGGCGTCCACGGTGAAAGATCCCTCCCCCCTGCTACACCATTGACTAAATTGATTAAATTTTTATAAGCAATGTCATAATTTTTTATTTTGGGTATTCATTCATTTTTTTTTAACGTACAGAATAAATTTAAGAAAAGTATAATTTTAACAATACCATGATCTAAAGTTCTATAATCTGCATATTTCTTAATCTTGGTATGTACAGTTTTGAAAGAGTGTTGTGTTTTATATCTTAGCTTACTTTGAAATACCTTAAAAGATATTAAAAGCTTTTCAGACAGAAAACAAAAATTTATTTTTGTTAGTATGATGTTTAACTTTGTTTAGTAATAAGATTTCAGTCTGTTTAGATTGTTAATGAGGCTGCTATTTTCACCATGAAGGTTACTAACTCAACTATTTCTGTGGCTATGTTATCGTGGACACTAGGGTGGGCTTAAAAAAATTAATTTTTATTTTCAAGAACACTTTATGCGGAAAAGTTGTCTATTGTAATAAGGAGAAAATACCATAAAAATTAAAAATCGGTTAATATCCTCCGTTCGCGTATAAAATACGAAAAATTGCTTAAATCACAATTTTGTAATTTTTTTAATTAATTAAAATTTTTAAAATAAACACATTCTAGTTTTTTATGCTTGTTTATGGTTGAAATAACCTAAATAAATTTCGTTTTGATCAATAATCTAATAATTACCGTTCGCAACGTCTTAGAATAAGTAGAAATTTATCAATATTTTACAATTTTCAGTGTGCAAATTTTTGCGTGTTTTGCTAGAAGAAAATGAACCAAAACTCACTTGAACTGATTTGAAATAGGTTGAACAATTTTAAAATAGATTGAAGCTTGCCGTGACATGATCCTTCCCTACTCTAGAGAGTACTCAGAAATTGATGAATACGAATATCGTTCTATTGAAGACTGACTATGAGAAAGACGGATACAAACTAAGTACACCTATTTAGTTTTACACCGGAGTTTCTGATAGGGCAACAAGCTGTTATAGCGTCAAGTGTTCTGCGAGACGTTGGGATGATCTGAAACAGATTCTTCCAATGTGGTTAATAAATGTAAAATAAGAAGACAAAAGAACTTATTTGAAAAGCCAACTCGAACCTTCCGAGGAAAGTTGGGGGGGGGGGGGGTGTCTTCTCTTAGACGGATGAAAATATACTTTTTTCGTCGAAAAATTGAATGCCAAGCAATTTCACCGAAATGTGCAAGAACACTGTTCTCGCATTCAGGAACCTGGATCTATTTAGTACATTGGACATGTATCTCCTTCGAGTTCATCAAATGATATAACTCAAAGCATTATTTGTTGCTGTCTGAACTATCAATATCACTATAAAGTAGTAGGATGTGATGGCACTGTAGCGAAGACTGGATGGAAGAACGGTGTCATCAACCCGCTAGAAAATCATATAGGATGTCCACTACAGGGGAGCATATGCCCCTTGCGTTTTAATGAGCTTCTTTTTCGTGACATTTTCCCGCATATTGACGGTCAAACTGCAGGGCCCAAATCTTTCAGTGGGCCAATTGGGCAGCGGCTTACTTCCTGTGAAAACCTCCCTGTGATTGATTCTCTGTAAACGATCTCGTAAATTTTTCGATTACTGATAAAGAATTTGTTGAGCGAAGTCCAACAATATCTGTTGAACATTTCAAATTCCATCAATTTGGTACATTGTCCAAAAGATTTGGCAAATCGGGACCCTGGTCCTTTACCTCATTCCAGATGGCTAACTGCGGCCAACCGAGTCCCTAGGTTGCGTATAAATTCATCAAATCCATCCGAAAACTTTTTTTTTTTTTTTTTAAGTTTGTTTCATCTTAAAATCATACATATCTGTGTGATTTGCCATAAAAAGAGCGAATATTTTTCTGACATACCGAAACATGCCTTTCAAGTAATCCAAACATCACGTCATTTATCTGATGAATTACTCAAGTTATCTATCCAATAACACAACGAAATGCGTTCTTTGCTTAACCAGAGAATGTTAGGGCAATACTTGTTGAAGAAACAGAACATAATAGGGAGCTCGGATTCAGATGGATCTTAAAAGCGAGACAAACCGTCAGCTTCGGACTACAGTGAAATTATTAATTGGAATTCTTGTGTGTATATCCCCCCATGCTGAGGGATCTAAGTGAAGATGATATTAAACACTGATCAATTCTGATACTACGCTCATTAGCAAAAGTTTTCCTTTCATACCCAAGTTGTGAAGAGGTGCGTTAAACTTGTGACAGAGGCTTCTAATAAAGTATGTAGACATGAAGATAGAGATGGGTATATTCTAGTATAACACTGATGTCTAGATAGATTATGCCTCATTTCTCCAATAAATGAGACTTTAAAATTTAGTTGATATAAAAACGTTAACCCAAAGAATTCTAGTTTATGAAAAACCTTTGTAAACAGTTGTAAATATAATGTATATACTACACCCGAAAACTAGATGTTTGGTTGGGTGGAACTCGACGTGCAACCATCTGTTTACTTGTAGTAAAACGAGCGAAGAGTTGCACAGTTAAAACTGCGAAAAAATCGTATATTTGTATTGTTTCTGAGATGTTGCTCAGCCGTAAAAAAGCATATTATTAATCACAATTTAATTATAGGTTATTTAAACCATAAAACACGCATAAAAAACTGGAGTTGAGTTTATTTAATTTTAATTATTAGAAAAAAATTACAAAAATATCGTGATTTTTCCAAATTTTCATAGTTTTTAAGAACGATGTGCGAACGGAAGATGTTAACCAATTTTATTTCTTTTTTATGCCGGTTTTCTCATTATTACAATAGGCAACTTTTCTGCACTAATGTATATTCGAAAATAAAAATTGATTGTTTTTTGACCCACCCTAGTGGGCAGTCTATCTCTCCAACTGATTATTAATTTTGTGTATTTACAATACTGTAGATAGTCCCCACAAAGGTGGGGCTTGGTGGACCCCTGGGTACAGCCTTACGCAGCTTAATTGTTTAATTACTTTATTTTAATGCAAACTAGAAAAAATATTTTGAATATTTTTGAACTAATGAAATTTTACAAGAGATTCTACAGCTAATTATAGCTTAAAATTAAAAACTCCTAACTAATATTATAAATGCGAAAGTGAGTTTGTTTGTTTGTTTGTTTATGACGCTTTCACGCCTAAACCGCTGAATCGATTAGGATGAATTTAGGTTTAGATATAGATGGGACCCTGGAGAAGGTTATAGTCTACTTAGAATTTTAGATTTTTAATCACTTTTTTAATTATTAATTAAAAACCGTTTTTACGTTGCCATGTTTGGCGAGTTTCGCCCGTATCAATCAAATGATTCATGTTTCGAGCTAACAAGAATGCTGTTGCTTCAATAAAGAAGCGCGTGCGTGCATCTGAAAAACATTAAATTCCACGGAAATTATGCCAGTTTTATGCCAAATCTATCTATCAGTAAAAATAAAAATGAATGTTCTCCAGACAAATCTACAGAAAGCAGGGCTTTGAAAATTTGAGTATAGAAGCCCATGACTGTGCACCTGAGGCTCAGAATGTTGAAATTTTAAATACTTTTCTAATTATTAATTAAAAACCGTTTTATCGCCCGCACAAAATGATTTATGCTTTTTAAACGAAGCTGAAATTCTATTCAGATAAACATGCATTTGAAAAATATGAAATGGTATCGAAATTATGTTGATTTTACGCCAAATTAAAAAGCATTAGAAAGAAAAGTCCAAATGTGTTTCTTAAACTTCATAATTTTCCAAATCCTACCAATAATATAAAAACTCGGCTGTTCGAGCCTCATCAGGGGGAGATCCCCTGAACCCCCCTAATTTTTTAGTTTTATTATTGCCATATTAAAACTATATTAATTAACTTGGCATTTTAACGCTCATCTTTCGCGTATTTCGCCTGGTAACCCTATGTTGAAATTTTTATGAGCGTAACCTATTCATAGAAAAATACATGTGATGCATATTCTACAGCTTACGAAATATTGTAACAATAGATTAAAGCTGTTGTGAACTAATAATATTTGAATATATGTAAAAAATACATGTGGAGCATATTCTACAGCTTACGAAATAGTCTAACAATATCGAGACTAAAGATTGCTTTAATCTCGATATTAAAGCTGTTGTGAACTAATAGTATTTAAATACATGTAATATTATGTCGCATTTTTGGGACACATTTTTCAATAAGGGTATTGAGAGATAAAATGACATAGTCATTAAAAAATGTGTACGTTTGTGTGTTTAGATGTTTTTGATTGAATCACACACAAATTGCTGAACGGATTTGGAAAAATTCGTAATGAAGATAGCTTATGCCCTGGATTAACATACAGGCAACCTTTCAAGCATATAGCATAAATAATTCTTTTACAAAAACATTCAAAATAATTCTAATGTATTGCGCTCTATGGAAATTTTATAGCTACTAAACCGATTCTAAAACTTAGTTACACTATTCCTGAGTATTATTGTTTGTTTGTTTGTGGATTAAGACCGATTGACTGCACTAGGGTCCTAGGCCTATATGGGGAATTCCTCTGTGGGGAACTTTCTAAGGGATCCTAGTCCGTATTTACGCGAGGTTTTTGAAAAACTGCGAGCGGCTAGGTCGACAGGCTCGACCAGGGGTTGAACCTGGCACCTCCAGCCTTCCAGTTTTGAGAGTAGAACTTCTTAGACACTGGTGGGACCCTGAGTGTTATAGGCTACCTTTTATGCATATATCACAAATAGTTCTTTTACAGGGATACTCATAAGAATTACATTACACTCTATGTGTATCTCTGTAAGTACTGAACCGATTCCAAAATTTTTTCACTGTTAGTAAGCTACACTATTCTTGAGTATTATAGGCTAAAATTCATGCATGTAGTGCAAATAGTTCCTTTACAGGAACACTCAAAATAATTCTAATACATTACGCTCTCTGGGTATCTCTGTAACTATAGAACCGATTCTAAAACTTTTTCGCTAATAGAAAGCTGCATTATTCCTGATTAACGTAGGCTAAAATTCATACTATAGCATAAATATTTCTTTCACAAGAACAACAAAAACAGTTAGCAAATACTGTCGTAACTGTATTCGCCAAATGCCTGAAAAAAAAATCTAAATTTAGTAACTCTGCTTACTCTCTTATTTTAAATGAAGTATACTACCATGCATTATACTTCGTATAAAATAAGTAAAAAGCAAATAATATTTCAATGCAGTTTCTTTTATCGCAAACATATGTGTTATTCACACATGCTTCATTTCTTTTGGGACCTAACTCTAAAGCCGATGCGGACGAAGTCGCGGGTAGCAGCTAGTATATAACTACGCTATAATATGTAAGCAGTTATATCACAATCTCTTAGCTTCATCCATTAACAATAATCCAAATTTCAGTCTAACATCTATCTCTGAGATAACATTTAACAAAAAGATCTTAGCTTTCCACAAGTTACTTAAAATCAAGCATGACAATCTAAAATATCCCTACTTAGTGCTAATACCAAAGTTTCATAAAACGCCACTAAAATTCAGAACTGTTACTATAGGATGTAACACTTATAATAATGTAGCAAGCAAAATATTACTAAAAATACTTACTTCTATGCATGATCTGTACATAAAATCTAACACTACTTCTGTATCTATAGGTAATAGCTATGAACTAAAAAATAAGATTAATGCTCTATACAATGTAATTAACATATCAACTTATGATTTTAAAGACTTATTCAATAGTATACCACTAGACGACTTATACAATATAATATTGAATCTATTTATACATAGTAATAATAATATAACCCTGCCTTCTTACATAGATACTATGTATTTCGAAAATCTTTTAAAGTTCATAATCTATAATAACTACATTCTACATAATAATAAATTATATAAGCAAGTTATAGGAATTCCACAAGGTGGTTCCAATTCCAGTTACTTAGCAGACCTATATTTATATAATTATGAAAAAAATTACAATAATCCTTCTCTTATAATATATAGGTACATAGATGACATAATAACAATAGCTACTGACAATACTTATAGTGATACTGACCACCTACCCATAGCCTACCATTCAGCCCTAGAACTAATAAAAAATCCTAATAATAATAGAATAATTAATTTTTTAGACTTACAAATTAGAATCAATGACGATAAGAGTCTATCCTTTAATATATATAATAAAAGAAATGACTTTAATTTTCAGGTTAATACCTTCACTCATTTCAATTCATGTATGCACACTTCTGTATTTAGAAATATTATCTCTAATCATAAGTATAGAATAGAGTCTCTATGTACCAATAGTTTTAAGGCTAATAACTTAACTGACCTATATAAAAATGCTATAAAATATAATTATCCCAGTAAATTTCTAACTTCCATTTTATATCCTCTATGTAATCAAAAAAACTGTATGTCCTAATCAGAATATTGGTTGGTGAGGATGGGGTTGGTTGTTGGTTCTTTCTAAATTTAAAAAAAAAAAAAAAAAAAAAAAACATAAAATATATATCTATATATATTTTATTTAAAAAAAAAAAAAAAAAAAAAAAAAAAAAAAATCTATTCTTAAGAATGGTTGATTACTGGTACTTTTTCCTTTTTATGTGAGTCTGTAACCAATGAAGCCAAACAGAGTACTGTTCTAACTAAACATTTTACAATTATATTAGCATAAATAGCAATAATAAATGAATATAATTATTATCAATATCATTATTGTTAATATTATTGCTACAGTTTTTCTCCATTTCCACAACCTCAACTAAGTACTTCTTAGCTACTGCAGCTAGTACTACGTAAAACATAGGCTAGATATACTAGTGTAATATTTATTTTATTATTTATTCATTTAATTATTACCAGTTTTATTCTTTTTATTTATTCATTTAATTATTACTTTTTTTATTTATTTATTCTTTTCCTTTCCATACTTCCAAAGTATTATTAATATATCATTTTTTATTCACACTCCATGGCATTACTTGTCTATTGATTGCAGTAAGCCTTCTCTGATGGCAACATGCACTAATACTGCCTCCATTACTGAGCTTTGATCTTCGTGTCGGTCCACTTCCTCGTTGTTTTTTTCTAATAGCTACGGTCGCGCCCCCAAGTTACAAAAGGACCCTAATTTTGGTCAGGTAACTTGCAGAAACCTAGCTATTATTGTTTTTTTCGATTAAATTGAAATGTGTGTGCGGTGGCGCCTGATGATAGAGCACACCATTTCAATATTAATTCCATTTTCGGACTATTTCTGATTACATGTGATTAGGCTTAAATGCACACCAGTTCTAATTTGGCGCTCTATATTCAATTTTTCCACTCTTTCATTGCCTTAAAAGGCTATATTTAAACACTTATCCGGAATAAGCTCGTTAATTGGCACCATGTGCTATCTATTTTTTATATTTTCTTCACTTTATCATTGGATTATCTTGGGATTTCACTTCACGTAAGTAAGCTATTATATATTATATATATATATATATATATATATATATATATATATATATATCTTTATGATAAACAGTTTATCATAAACGTTTAATAAAATTTGTGTTAGTAGTTATTGTCATTGCGTGTGTTGTGTGAATTTGTTTGCGTATTAGCGCAGATCTGCTGCCGTGAAATCTATTTAAAAAATGCCAGTTAACATATTCATCCACTCAGCTCTTCGTTTATACCCTGTATTTCCAGGTTAAATTATATTCTAAAAGAAATATAGCATGCAATAATAATGTAGCACACCATTGTAAATTGGAAGAGGAGGGGAGGGGCCAGTAATCAGATCTGGGGGGCATGATGCTGTACAGTACTGCACAGTATTATGTTGAATAATACTCCTTTTTTTTAAATACAATATTTATTCGTTATTTTCTGTAGGTATGTATATAGTTAAATGGTAGTATAATAGGTATGTATATAGTTAATGGTAGTTAGGGAATGGTTTAAAGGAGTTTGAGGGTTGTTTATAGTATCTAAAACAAATGTGTATGTGTTTCAAAAAGTCGAAGGGTCTTGGAGCGTATTCCTCACGTAAGTCCAATGCATACCAAACCACTGTATATGAAACTGTTAAAAACTGAGTCAGTCTATCAATGAAAAGACTTAGATTACCTTGTGTGTGTTTAGTGTTTTCGAATGGTATAATAAAGGTGCAGACTCGAAAATATATTTTGCTTATGGGGGTGGGATTGTATTATTAAACCTGGACATTTGTGGCAAAGTCACACCAGGGACCAAAGAGCTACGGTTTGCCGACCATTGCTTAGACTATCGGAAAAACGAAGATGGAGGATTTTGGAGGCCCTCGCCAATGCTTTGGATTTAGAACTTTTTTTGGGTAAAAATTGCATAAAGACATCCAGAGGAATTCAAAAAACACTGATATTGACGGATAATAAAGATCTTCAGTCTGCTCTACTATGCCCGCCATGAAGTTGAAAGCAGTCCGACAAGGGACGCTTTTCCGCATAGGCACCTGCCTAGGGCGCAAAAGATTGATGGAAAAGTTTATAATTAACAAGTTGAAACAGTAGCGTAGCTAGCAATTTTTTTCGGGGGTTGCTAAAAACTAGAATGTAATATAACTTAGAAAAAAATCGATGTATCATATCTTTGTTTAGGAATAGGGGCTGCCCCTTTTAATTTTGCTTAAAAGTGTTCTATTATAAAAGTAAATTAAATAAAAGAAATAAACAAAATATTTAAAAATGGAATTAATCTTTCCAGCTTGGAAAACCTACATTAGAATTTTTTTTTTTAATTTGGCTTAGGTCTATTGGCCTATAGCTGAACCTGAAATTTCTCAAGAGGAACTTTCACATGTACCATGGGTATATGAAGCTTTCAAATTTATTCACGAAAACGTAATTTTCACCGTATCCTATGTTTACTTATTTCGGGAATGGCTACAGCCAACCCCTGGTTACTCCCCTGAGTTTAAAACAGTTCATGCACTTTGTATTGCAATTGCATACTATTTCATTAATTTACTGTACTAATTACAAATAGGTGGGTTCGTGGCCCATGATGCCGTTAGGTAAGAAATGAAAAAAGAGTGGCCAAACCATGCCACTATCTTTTCATAACCCATTGGTGGTGGATAACGGAAGGACTCTCCTGAGCAAAAGCAAGTTCCGGAAAAATCTCTACCGAGCCAAAACTCATAGAATTTTATTATATCTATGCCAAAACTGGTAGGGGGGGGGGGGGAAGGGGGAGTTCTCTGAAAATAGTGAGCGGTGTGGGAGGGGGGCGCCCCAAATTGGACTACCTAGGGCTCTGATGAGGATAAAATGGCCCTGAGTCCAACAAGCCGTTCGTTAAGATCGACATACTATTAAAGCTTACATGCTATTAGACTTTTTTTTGAGTTCCAGCCTGTGCATGGAGAATGCTGATAAAGGATAAAAATTTTTTGTCCGAAACACGTGTACAGAACGATAAATACTTTTTATGTATGTTTTTTACAAAGTTTCTGTTATTTCATGCTATTAGAGTGCTAAAGGTCCCGAAACCTACTGACAAAAAAAAAAAAAAAGAACGATGCTCTTAGTGAAGAAAGTTCTGGGAAAACCTTCAAAGCAAAAAGGAAGATCATATGAAATTGTTGAAAGAAAAGTTAAATGTTGAAATTGTGGTGGCGATGGACTTGTACAAAAGTACTGTCATCGAGGACGTCACGATCAACAACAGGATCCAATGCATCTCTTCCGCCTACCGATTTCTCCCGAGAAAACATACGGCCTCACAAATTTAACATATACATTCGCCAAATGTACACGGCGGTTAGCTGGGATTACATTATATTGTGTATTAAGGCAAATCTACTCGAGGGCTATTTGCCTAAGGAGGGGTGCCGTAGGTGGACGACTTTTAAGGGGGTTCTAACACGGGCTCAAAGCCGGGATTCGAATTCGAGCCCGAACCTTTCGGTCCAAAGTTCGACAATCTGCGAGCTAGGCTACCTCGGACTAAAGGGCTGTGATTAATGTATGTAAATGTATTGTACTGTTTTATTTACTTTACTCTGCTCCATTGCTGAAAAGACTCAACAGCGGCCATTCTTTTTTCGTATTCATCGCAGTTCCCTGACATGGGTAATTGTATACCGTACTGTGGCCGAGCGTTTTCGCCCAAACACATACACTAGGCCACAGTGGACGCAAAATTTTTAAAAAGTATACATGAATTACCGATTTACGTTGCAAATGGCTGATCTTACCTTGTGTGAGAGTTTTGTTTAATGTATTCTTTCTTGCTATTGCATCTTGTCTATTGCTATGATTTTTGAAGTATTCTATTTTTCAACTTACAGAAAATTAAGAAATAAACTTTTCTTCGAACAGCTCGTTTCCCTCCCCCCCCCCCTCTTTTAAAGTTTCCAGAGTTACATAAGATATTTCTCTTCACCCATTTAAATGCCGACATATTGTAAGCATTTTCCCATTCCTTTCTTCAGTTGAACTTACTTTCACTTATGTCGGCCTTTACTGGTGAATTATAGCTCAATGTTAATAGCTTAAACATTGCAGACGTCATTAGTTCTTTTGTTATGCTTTTTCTCCCGTCCTTAAAAAATTACTGATCATTTCTTTTGAGCTTATGATGTTGCTACCTGTCTAGAGTGAACATCTTCATGTTATTTATTCTTTTTTATTTTTCCACTTTTCTCATCCTCGTGGTCATTTAGATTTTTGTGACTGGCACAACCCTGCAAATTTTGCTGCTCTATGATAATAGCACCGTCCTTTTTTACCCCGGGAAATCACGTGTCCTTGACGATTACTAAGTGGGCCGGATGATTTGTCTGTATCCGGGTGAACAAAAGGGTGTGGAAAGTCAGTGAAGAAGTAGCCTTGCTCGTGCTGACAGCTGACAAGATGATCCCTTGGCGATACATACTGCCATTAATGCTGGTTTTTAAAAGATGTAGCAGATCGGTGTGCCCGCAGTGTCTTTTTTTCCCCGTCCCTGTTGGTGGGAGACAAGTGTGTGACAACACTGGAAAATGTTTTGACATCGTATGCTAGAACAAGAAGAAGGATGATTTTATATGCCAGTTCACATTGATATAAGTCTTGGATAGTAGCATCGAAATCACCAGCCAAAGTACAGGTGATGAGTGGCTATAATTTTATCGCTTGCTATCGGAATCAATGTATCACACATTCTTCAAGATCGAACTATTAACACTTATGTTACGAATTCATGTACACTCATGTCAAAATTAAGGTTACACACAAAATCTGTAATAACTGAAGAAATACTCGGTTTACTGTAACAAAATTTGGAACAAAAATATATTATTATGGGATAAAGCATACAGCAGCATAACGACGGAGAAAAGATGAATTGTTAGTTAATATGCGGGTTATATCAAAAATCGGTTTAATCATGATTTTTGTATATCTTGAAAGGTCCGCTTATAGTGCTTGGCTACCGGGCATTGCTATACAAGCCTCACGACAAAGTCGTCATACCAGTAGCTTATCGATTCAATAAGTTTGGGAGGGGCTAAGCAGTCAGCATGTTTCTATGAATGCTGGAATCGAAAAAAGACATATTGTGCTGATCTGTGGCTACTTCCTCCATTCTTCCGAGGGTCTGGGGAGGTCCGCTTAAGCTCTCTCAGCCCCCCTTTTCCTACGCCACTGAGTGATACTGTTAAAGAGGGTGTCATCTTGATTAGACCTTTTTGATATAACTTGTGTATCAATTAACAATGCACCTTTTTATCTAATTCTTATGTTTTACATGCTTTCACCTATAATATATTTCTGTGCCAATTTTTTTACAATAAACCTAGTGTTTCTTCAATTATTACAGATTTTGTGTTCGTAGCGTTAATTTTGGTCGCCAGTGCAGCAACAGAAGTAGTTTTTAATTCTTGCGCACCCCTAGAAAATAAAGGAAACAAAAGAGATAAGGCAAAGATAGTAAATCTTACCAAATGTATTATAAGAGAACTTTAAAACGTAAATGTCGTTTTCCTATAAAGTCCACTGCACAGCAAATAAAAATAAAATTTACTAAATTCAAAGGGGACTTTTCTGTAAATTTTGACTCTCCTCCTCTTTTCCTATTTACCACGTTGTCACAAGACCTGACTCCCCCCCCCCCCCGTAGGGATGGACGCAAGACGAGAAATAGCCCAGGTCTCGTATCATCTTGCACCCTAAGATATCGTCTAGCGGTCTCGTTTCGCACTTGGAGGTATCGTCTCGCGCGAGACTGGTCTCGCATATTGTCTGACGCCCAAAATGCCTCTACTTTTACTTTCTTGTATGAAGTAAATAATGTACAGTCGTCTCACGTTTATCGCTGTTTTGCATGTTGTCTTCTCATATCAATGGTGGATCTACAATTTTTTTTTTTTTTTTTTTGAGGGGGGCGCAAAACTTGGATACCATCAGAATTGCATGAAATATGCCATTGTCAGGTAAGAAACCATTTTATCTAGTGTAAATACATCTCTCTCGGAGGGGACGCGTGACCACCCCTACGCCTTTCCCTTGGATGTGAGCCCTTGCTTCATATTTATTTCGGGGTACGAAGTATCAAAATGTAATTGCATGCAATGGAATCTCCTTGCAAATTACTTTTAACACGAACTAGGGATGGTTGCGAGACGTATTTGAGAACAGGGCCGGACTGGGGTATCTGGCGGTCGTGTGAACGCCCGACGGGCCGGTGGTTTGGTGGGCCGCATGGGCTGTCCTCGGGAAGCTATAGATTCGAGCCAAGGACAGCCTCGCGAAGCTTTGGATTCGACAGCGACCAGAAAGGTCGCGACACAGAATATACAAGGGGACATATCTTTGAGCAATGGTTCCCACATCTAGACTATCTTTATTCTAATATGTAAATAGTTGTATGTTATGTATAATTATTCTTATATATATTATAATGCATTATGTTTGTTTGTTTGTTCGGTACAATTCCACTCTGTTAAAATGATGGGCTTGAAATTTTGCAGATTAAAATGCCCATTTGAAAGTTAATTCTAAAATTCCTGTTTCCTTGGAGTACCGACTTGTAAGCAATGTCTTATATATTTGCCTGTAACCTTATTTGACTATAACCATATTTTTCTTTAGCGCAAGACTGATCTCTTGCGAGAGCTGACCCGAGGTCTCGTCTCGCAACCGGAGGTCTCGTCCCGCACACCGTGGTATCGTCTGGCAAAATTGTTTGACCGCGAGAAATCTCGTCTCGTCTCGCGGTCTCGTGTAAATCCCTACCCCTCCCCCCACCTTCGTAACGTAACAATCTTAATTATCATTTTTATGAAAACCTTACTCAACTCACAAAATGTATTTATAATGGAAGTCTCCGTACCTGAAATTACTATGCGGATTCGAGCACCGTATAGCTTTGGCAATGTTGAAGAACATCAGCCAGCAGTAGCGGACGTTTTGTCTGTTAATTTGCTTTGCGTATTACGATGCTAGCCCGACCGAAATTATTTTAGAGTTTTGGATTTAGGGCTTTTGTGGTGTTTTGCGCATAAATCTGCTTAGCAGTGGAAATATTTAGACCAATACACAAACTGTAGCAAGTTTCGTAAAAAATTAAAGTTCCATTATAAAATAAGTGTTATGACCGATAACAGCGTTTTGACTCCTCTCTAACACCCTACCACATTTGGTTAAACTCTTAACCGCCCCCCCTCCCACCTTCGAGCGTTACATAATTTACAGACGTCCTTTATAATTTTAGTTAAACACTTGAACAAACCCTCTGCAAGTGACTTTCAATGATTTGAGTAGTTTTAGTGAGGCAAAATACTGACATGCGAAAAAATGGCATACTTTCCGGTCTCCTTAATACATTAAATTGATACCGAAATTTAGTCAACACTTTTACTGGACAAGTTGTCACGATCAGCAAGTGGTTTTTCATGTTGATATTTCTCCCCTTATGTCCTTGAACATTAACAATAACAGAGGAAGAAGACATTACCTGTTGAACATCTAAACCGCGCTTTTTTTTCTTTTTTTTTAAGGTCTTGGTTAGTTTAAGAAAGTTTAAGGAAGATCTGATCAAAGTAACTGTAATATTTGTCCATAAAACTTATCTGGAGAGATTGGCTTTCCAATCTGCACAGTTAACCCTTTAAAGCACAGTGTCCTCGCCGCGAGGACACAAAACTCTGACGTTTTCACTGTTATCAATCACGAAGAATAAATTTGATTTCTATAAAAGTACTTGAGGGTGACACAGTTACGCGAGAATCCTTTATACTTTTTAGCACATCATTTCCCGTAAAAATTGTCGATTATTTGTAAAATTGTCAGGATTATTTTTAACAGCACTGGCATATTCTGAAAAATGGAGAATACAATGGAAATGCATTGATATAGAAGAACAACTGTATAGAATACCCAATGCTGAAAAAAGGGAAGCCGTTGCCACCACTCGATTTAACTACCAGCAACATTTCGGTCGATCGCATCGTTCATCGCGTGCCACAGATCTAGAGACCATTTTTGACACAACTGGCTGTGTTCAGCATTGGGAAATGGTTGCTCGTCAAAGGATTAAGAAAGACTGCTGCTCTATTCACGTCATCTAGATTTAAACATTATGTAACTGTTTCTTTAAGATTACTCCGGTATAACACAATTCATTTTTTTATCATTCGTATGTAATAATCCTAACTAATATTATAAATGCGAAAGTGAGTTTGTTTGTTTGTTTATTTATGACGCTTTCACGCCTAAACCGCTGAATCGATTAGGATGCATTTTGGTTTAGATATAGGAGTTGGTTATAGGCTAATTAGAATTTTAGATTTTTAATTACTTTTTTAATTATTAATTAAAAACCGTTTTTACGTTGCCATGCTTAGCGAGTTTCGCCCGTATCAATCAAATGATTCATGTTTTGAGCTAACAAGAATGCTATTGCTTCAATAAAGAAGCCCGTGTGTGCATTTGAAAAACATTAAATTCCACGGAAATTATGCCAGTTTTATGCCAAATCTATCTATCAATAATAATAAAAATGAATGTTCTCCAAACAAATCTACAGAAAGCACAGCTTTGAAAATTTGAGCATAGAAGCCCATGACTGTGCACCTGAGGCTCAGAATGTTGAAATTTTAAATACTTTTCTAATTATTAATTAAAAACCGTTTTATCGCCCGCACAAAATGATTTATGCTTTTGAAATAAAGCTGAAATTCTATTTTCAGATAAACATGCATTTGAAAAACATGAAATGGTATGGAAATTATGTTGATTTTACGCCAAATTAAAAATTCATTAGAAACGAAAGACCAAATGTGTTTCTTAAACTTCATAAATTTCCAAATCCTACCAATAATATAAAAACTCGGCTGTTCGAGCTTCGTCAGGGGGAGATCCCCCTGAACCCCCCTAATTTTTTAGTTTTATTATTGCCATATTAAAACTATATTAATTAACTTGGCATTTTATCGCTCATCTTTCGCGTATTTCGTCTGGTACCCTATGTTGAAATTTTTATGAGCGTAACCTATTCATAGAAAAATACATGTGGTGCATATTCTACAGCTTACGAAATATTGTAACAATAGATTAAAGCTGTTGTGAACTAATAATATTTGAATATATGTAAAAAATACATGTGGAGCATATTCTACAGCTTACGAAATAGTTAACAATATCGAGACTAAAGATTGCTTTAATCTCGATATTAAAGCTGTTGTGAACTAATAGTATTTAAATACATGTAATATTATGTCGCTTTATTATGTCGCATTTTTGGGACACATTTTTCAATAAGGGTATTGAGAGATAAAATGACATAGTCATTAAAAAATGTGTACGTTTGTGTGTTTAGATGTTTTTGACTGAATCACACACAAATTGCTGAACGGATTTGGAAAAATTCGTAATGAAGATAGCTTATGCTCTGGATTAACATTCAGGCAACCTTTCAAGCATATAGCATAAATAATTCTTTTACAAAAACTATGGAATTATAGCTACTAAACCGAATTTAAAACTTAGTTACACTATTCCTGAGTATTATTGTTTGTTTGTTTGGGGATTAAGACCGATTGACTGCACTAGGGTCCTAGGCCTATATGGGTTATTCCTCTGTGGGGAACTTTCTAAGGGATCCTAGCCTGTATTTTCGCGAGGTTTTTGAAAAACTTGCGAGCGGCTAGGTCGACAGGCGCGACCGGTGTTTGAACCTGGCATCTCCCGCCTTCCAGGTTTGAGAGCAGACCCTCTTAGACACTGGGAGGACCCTGAGTGTTATAGGCTACCTTTCATGCATGTATCACAAATAGTTCTTTTACAGGGATACTCATAAGAATTACATTACGCTCTATGTGTATCTCTGTAAGTACTGAACCGATTCCAAAACTTTTTTCACTGATAGTAAGCTACACTATTCTTGAGTATTATAGGCTATAATTAATGCATGTAGCGCAAATAGTTCCTTTACAGGAACACTCAAAATAATTCTAATACATTACGCTCTATGGGTATCTCTGTAACTATAGAACCGATTCTAAAACGTTTTCGCTAATAGAAAGCTGCACTATTCCTGATTAACATAGGCTAAAATTCATGCATATATAGCATAAATATTTCTTTTACATGAACACTCAAAACAGTTCGCAAATACTGTCGTAACTGTCTCTATTCGCCAAATGCCTGAAAAAAATATAAATTTAGTAATTTTACATACTCTGTTATTTTAAATGAAGTATACTACCATGCATTATACTTCATTTAAAATAAGTAAAATGCAAATAATATTTAAATGCAGTTTCTTTAGTCGCAAACATATTTGTTATTCACACATGCTTCGTTTCTCTCGGGACCTAATTCTAAAGCCGACGCGGACGAAGTCGCGGGTAGCCGCTAGTAATAAACATTCCTTTGAAGTTCTGCTCACTCAAATCGGATCCATTTGATCTGGCTGTTTCTCGCAATCTCCAAACAATTATTGCCGAAATCTTTGTTGTTGTGAACCTGTTCGACGTAGCCAGAAATAAACTCTTGCCGTGTTCTGGCAAAACGAGGTGGAGTGGGTCGTGATTCGCAGGTCATGATACCATACCGGCTGTAACGACACCAGCACCTGCTTCACAGATCATATTTTTTAAAAATCTTTTTATTTAGGAAGAGAAAAGTCTATTAAAAACAACGTTTTTATGATTCACTTTTGGAGCTCTTATAAAAATTGGTTGTATTGGAACTTCTCAATTATGAGAAACAACTGGCCTGGAAGAGAAGGCTGAATTATATGTCTCCTCTTTAGTGACATACGGAAGGTGAGTTACGTGTAGAGGTACAGGAATTTCCAATTTTACGAAATAGATGCGAAATATTCTTATAATTGTGAATGGCTGCGAAATATAACGAGTTGGTGAATAGAGGCGAAATTTTCGTATTTGTGTAAATAAATACAAAATACCGTTTTTTTTTTTTTTTTTTTTTTTTAAGAAAGAAAACTACGTTAAAGAATCTTTCAAACGTAAACTAAAGAATCAAATAAGCTTCATATTTGGTCGATGTCCAAAATTAATGAAATTAATAAACGGATTAGAAGATTCAAGTTACTCATTCGTTCACCATTTGTGGAATAAACTAGAAATGATAAAATGCTAAAAACCGCATCTGAAAAAACTCTCAATAAACTTTCTGTGCACATGAAATTAAATACAGCAAATGAAGCCTCTTTTCACAAGGGTCAATTATTTTGGCTATCTGTTCGTCTTTATTTGCAAGTATGACCAACTTAAATTATATTGCTCGAAAGCTTTTCAAGAATTCCTTAGTTCAGAACATTTCCTTAAAATGATGATTACCAGTAGCGGATCCAGGGGTAGGGCAAGGGGGCTTCAGCCCCCCCCCCAAGAGACTACTAAAGGGTAACATTCTGCTTTATTATACAGTTTAAATAGCTAAAATGATCATATTTTATTACTTAGCCCCTTCCAAAAGCATGTATATTGGTTTAGACTAAAATTTTGATTTATAGTACATTTTAATTGGGTGAAATAAGCCTTTTTTTTTAAATTAGCCCTTACCAAAAAAATTTCTGGATCCGCCACTGGTGAGTACACCCACTTTCATCGGCTAATGTTGTAATCAATAAACAGGAATGAAGATATTCATATTAAGGTCATATGGTGATGTAATAAAGTTTCTTTACCAACCTTTGCGGAAGCAGCTTTACAGAGCATTTGGAGTCCAACAAAAAGCGCAGATCCAAAACTCTTCTCTAGTCATTATAATGTCGTCGCTGCGGACAGAAGAACGATTCTGAATCAGTCAAGTGTTGGCATTGAAGGGAGAGCGTGGGGCGAGAGTTGGGTTTGAACCCAGGGACTTATGGATGGTAGAATGAGGCGCAATCCGGCTCGGCCAAAAGGTACCTAATCGACCGGCCTTCAATTGCCGGGTGTTGTGTGCGCGGAGGTGATCTCGTGCCGCCACAGCATTACAACAATACAGCTTTTAATTCACACTGAATATAAATTTTAAGTGTATAAAAAATTTTATAAGTACTTTATGTGAATTTTAGCGAAATCTCAAAATTTCATATTTTTTTTCTGCGAAATTTCTGTTTTCTATTTGGCGGAAATTCCGTACCTCTAGTTAAGGGTTATACCCTATCTCCTAGTTTTAAAAAAGTTCATGTAGAAATGTTAAAAGTGTTTTTTCGTCCGCACTCCCGAGGATTTTAAATAGGGATGGACGCGAGACGAAAAATAGGAGTCTCGCGTCTCGCAAAATAGCCTAAAAGCTTTGTCTCGTCTCGCAAAAATCCCTATATCGTAATGTTAAAAATGTGTGTCTCGTCTCGCAAAAATCCCTATATCGTAATGTTAAAAATGTGTGTCTCGTCTCGCAAAAAAGCTGTAAATCTCTGTCTCGTCTCGCGTCCATCCCAAATTTTAAAGAAAGAAGCATCCTAAGGCACATTTTCTCTTTGCCTTATTGAAAATCAGATTTCAACCCCCTTGCAAATGAGTTCTCCTTTCAGGGTTTTCTCGTCTAAATTCGAGATTTTGTCTTGGTAACAGGCAAGTTCTAGGAAGGGTCGAGTTTTATAAAGGCGTATTGGCAGACTATGGACACTTTACGTTGCCCTTAAAATAAAGATGATACGAGAAACTAACTACATTATACACAAACAACCAAAATATCTACTACACCCCCTCTCGGCTTCATCATATTGTTCCATAAAACTCTGCTTAGTTTCTGGGTTCGTAGCTTAAAAGTTCAATGTATATGTAACGTTCTAGTAAACAGTCCAGTTGACAGAACGAACCACAAACTTTATTGGTTCTAGAAATTCCACGAACCGTCTTCAGTACACAATTCACAAGAATTAACAAACAATAACTCGCTTTTCAACAGTCAGCTGCACTCAGAACCCTTTTCGGATACTGTATTTTGCATACAATAAAATCCATCCACAGTCTACAATTCAGTAAAAATTCTCGAGGAAACTCTCAGCTTAGAACAATGAAAAATTCACAAACAGCTTTCAAAAACAAGCTTCTCAAAACAAGCGAGGAAGCGTCGGTTATAATGCCGTAATACAAAGATGCTGAGAGTTTTGGCAGGGAATTCTACGAGCAGTCACCCAAAACTGAACTGATCTTGTGAGGCGAACTGCCCTTTTATACTTTTCGCTAACATTCCACGCAATTCCTCCAGAAATACTTTCCAACCGGAAGTTTCATGGACGGCACTTCTCTAAGCTAGTAAAAAGCGGCGGAGATTATTAACCCAGTCCTCTTGGTTACGTGATGCTAGGAGTAAGAAGGTTGTTCAAAATAGTACTATTGAACCTCTCTACCATGTCGCCGGATCGTGGATGCAAAAGCGTTGTTTAGGTTATGTCGATACCGAATGATAGCAGTTGCAGGCGATTCAGTTCTTGGTGGTAGAGTGAAGTCAGACTGGCCTATTTGTTAAACAGGTAGGATGGCTTCATTTTTAATGTCGAAAACAGCTATATCCTCTGACACTTATCGAAACTCATTAAAGTCCAAGCTAAATTTATGCGATTTTATAGTCCAATCCCAGAATGAATAAGTTCGTTGTATTGGTGACATATGAAACCTGATCATATCTTGCATATCCGAATGTAATCTCTACTCTTGCCTTTCCGCCAGTTCAATATTGTCACCTGTCACAGTATGGAGGTTCAACCAGGGCGGAGCACAGATAGTCTTTAAATTTAATTTCTTAGCCAGGTCTGTTCTTATGATGGTTACGTTAGTTCTTGTATCAATTTCTAAGTGGCACTGAGAATAAGTCATGTAGCCTCGAACTAATAGTCCATTACTGCCGCCCCACCATTTACTAAAGAAATCTGGAAAAATTTCGATGGGCTTTTTAATTACCTGGCAACTCTGCCCCGCGATATGGCCGCTTTCTAGTTTCCCTCATTGTATTTCTGAAAATGCTGTTGTTGGGCGTAAATTTTTCGTCGACAGTACATTTGTACGTGGCCTTCCACACTACATTTCCAGCATTTCACTCTTCTTTTGGTCGGTTCCATTTGATCATACCCCTCGCTTTGACAATTCTCTTCTAGTATACTTTCTTTCTACGCTCTCTCGCGAGAGTTTTAATAGGTTTTACGAGTTTTAATAGGTTTTCTCCAGCTGTAACGTGAATGCGCGTTTGAACCCCGTAGAAAGCCCTCCTACCAAGACACTCCCCATCATCGGCAGATCGCTCTAGTGTAGCGTTGCGTTAATCACACAAACATTGTAACATACTATGTTCTCTATTTCTTCATACGTGCGTCCCTGGACAGACGCCGCCCTAACAGCATGTCGATATTTGCTTACGGCCCGCTGAGCTGCCTCTGACTTCATAGAGGACACGAAAGCAGATTTCAGAGAGATCTTGATTATTTGAAGATATTGATTACTTCCTTAACAGTTGAAGAAACTGGAAGAACTTTAGTTTTGAACAGCAGAAAACAAAACAGTTGTTCAAAACTAAAATATATTAACTATATAAAACGAATTAAAGTATAATTATGTGAAATCTAAAAAGAAGAAAAAGTATTTTTTTTAAAGTAATATTTTAACATATTTTTTTTAAAAATATAGTCTACAGATTCAGCAGGTATTTACAGGTGATGGATTTTACAACATTAGGAGGAAGGAAGGAGCAATTTTTTCACTGTTCCTGTCATTAAAAAAAAATCAAAACTATTTTTTATACGTGTCCTATACATAAAAATATATAACTTTAAAGACTATTGTGCAGCACACATTAAATAAATAAATTTGTAATTATTTATACTAACATGCATACTTCAATGCTGATTTTTAAATCTTTTGTTTTGTCATAATATGTGAACTGTTGTGCGTTAAATGAGGATTTAGGTGAAATTGTTTAATGCAGTAATTATTGTAAGTTACTCACTGAATAACATGCATGAAAGTAAAAAGTGCGGTCTTTCATTTTATAAAGTTTCATTTTCATTCTACAGTAGGTAAATGATCCAGTAGATAAATGTACTATTTACTACCAGTTAAACAATTTAATTAACTGGAAATAATTTAATTAAATAGAAATTCTTAACTTTAAGTTAATTTTGTCTTTTTTGGATAAAATTTCTTCTTCTTTTCTTTCCCCCCTTTTTATGGGGGGGGGAGGGGTTCGGTGTTCAGTTACCCGGTAATTGAAAAGCTGCAGTCAAGTGAGTGATCTTGGCTAAAAAATTCTAATCCAATTAACATGAAATTTTGCAGTTACACAAAGAATCGACGGCAACAGAACGATGTTGAAAATAGTGTATTTAGCATTTATAGTTCTTTTACAGATATACAGAAAAGAATTTCAATACATTACACTCTATGGGTAGTCATTGTTTGAAGCGTATTTTAGAAACAGTCAACAATTTTAAATATAAAAAAATAACAATGTTGGATTACAAAATAAAGCCCTCCACCAAAAACAGGATATGTAGCAATTATAGTTTGTTGTACAGAAGCACTCAAAATAATTTCAACGCATTATGGCAGTTTAGTGACATTGATCTATTTCAAGTGCAATACAATAAATTTATAGACGTTTATAAATATTTACTATTCATTTAAAGAATGGAAACAGGACCGGACTGGGTCATATTGAGACCCTCGGCTAGAGATTGAAAAGGGGCCCCTTACTGATCAATTTAGAGGGAAGAGAATATTAGAATATGTAGTATTTGGAATCAAATCTACATATTCTAATAACTACATTCAACTAATATTAAAAACTACATTCAACTATTTTAGACCTTTTGTGACCCTTCGGGGGCCCCCCTCCAGCGGCGGGGTCTGTGGAGCGAAAGATCCCTTCGCTGCCCCACTGCGTAAAGATGTAAGATTACTCGGAAATAAATAACCCAAATTACACTGATATCTATATATCAAATCACTCTACTTATAAAGTAGTATATCCATTTTGGGGGGACCTATCCGGGGCCTCATTTGGCCGGGCCCCGTGCCGTACCCAGAAAAAAATTTCGGGGAGGGTCCAAAATTTTTTTGAGGGGGGACCAAACCTTGAAAAAGGCTGAATTTTTCTCAAAAAGACTTCACCATTATTATTTTGTTAACGAAATTATGAATTTCGGGAGCCCCCTATTCCACCCCCTGGGTACAGCCTTGCCGAGGGACCTCGGCAATAGCCGACCGGGCCTGTCCGGACCTGGATGGGCATAACAATTAAAGCTCTTTTACAGGATCTCGCAAGATTACATTAATAGTGGGGCACTTTTTGTGAAAGTTATGTCCAAAATTTCGCCAAGTTTGAAGATGATACATTTAAAAATTCGGCGTGTTTTAAAAGTTTGCTTCTATAGTGTTTATTAAAAACTATAATCAGTAGCGTAAGCTATACCGAAGCCCGTGACAAATTCATCTGTTTTGGGACCTTTATTACTACACGTTCTAGAACTGAGCGATATTTTTTTCTCTCAAATACTTCCAAATCTTGAGTCTTTTTTTTTTTTTAATTTTTATATGCACTTCAGTAGGGAACTTAAATTAATTAAACACAAAGAAAAAAAAATACTCAGTTTTGTGATAAGAGGTTTAAAGTTTAAAGAAGTTTTAAGTAAAACCATTTTCAACTTAGCGACATCAGTCACAAATGGAAGTACGCACTGAATAATCCTTAACTCCTGAAATTTCAGCTTAGCAATGTGTTTTTCAATCAGATGAAATCTGTCACCGAATTTTAACGTCTTCCTCCAATTAGTTCCTCCCACGCATAATTTTTGTTTACAACCACTCATAAAAAAGTCGCGATTTCTTAAAAGTAATATATATATATATATATATATATAACCCGTTCTTTCTTTTTTTTTTGTCATTATTTATCCGGCAAACGATTTTACTACCTTGTCAGCCATTGTTGGTTCTAAGTCAAATATTCAAGGTCAGTACCATATATGGAGCAAAGTAGGCGGAGTTTGTGTGGTAACGTGACCTTCAGAAAAGGGAAAGTGAATGTCTTTAAGTTGAAGAAAAAATAAAAGTTTACAACATTATTGTTGTGTATAACGCCTACGTGAAACCGCTGTGGAAACACAGGGCTTAGCCAACATGGGTATTATCTAAAATTTATGAATCAAGGATTTCAACCAGCCGTTTATGCAATGAGGTTCGAGTTCGATCCTTATCAAGCGAATGGGTCAAATAATTGAATAAGCTCAAACGAAATAAAATTTCATTGTCAAAGTAATGCTCTTTGTATTACGTTATAAAGCAAGTTCAGTTTCATACAGGCAGGTGCAGCTTAATTAGCCATTGAATAATCTCCGTTCTTCTGGAGAGTCAATATTTAAAGTCTATTTATTCTGAAATGTCCTTCATCTTGACCTATTGTTGAAGGCAGAAAAAGATTAATGTAAGGGGATTTCTTGGAGTTCCTCGTCTGACATTTCATTTATTCATTCTATTATGCGAATTCATTCTAATAAAATTCGATTCATTTCATTATTTTTCTTTATTTAATGCTCCATTGTTGAAAGCAATAATTTATAAATGTCATATAGGCAAGAGAAAAAATTTCACAATTTCTGTTTCCATCACCATCCGCAATAGTAAGGGTTAAATAAAATTATAGGGCTACTACATGGCCAGAGGTTGTGTCTTTTATGATTTATAAATTGCACTTATTTAATAGTTTTCTTCGTCTTCTGTTTTTAAGATACGTATTAAACAACGCGAATGAGTTTCTAGCTTATATATGAAAATAAAATAATATCTTCTTGATAAAATGCTATTAATTCTTAAAGGAAGATAACGGTGTCTCTCTTACACAAAGCTAAACATCTGAACCCTTGACGCAGGGTCGTAGCCAGAAATTTTTCATGGGGGGGGGTTACGACTACTGCAACTCACATATATGCATACATGTGTGTGATAAGGGAGTGAAGAATATACATTTTGTATGGCCAAAAATTCCTCATGAGGGGGGGTTATGAACCCCCTAACCCCCCCTCTTGGCTACGCCCCTGCCTTGACGTCGTGACTAGATCTGTAAAAGTGACGACATCACAGTTTTGTTTTCACAAAGTAAAACTATTTAAAATTTTTGGAGAGTGCTGCAAATATTAGAAAAACTGAAATACACCTTTATGATACAAAATAATGTATTATGATCTATTTCGTTATCATACTATATAATTAGTTATGGTTAAAAATTGTCATTTATTAAAAAAAATTAAAATTAAATTTTCTATTTCAAATCACTAAAAAATTTTTCTGCGTGAGTAAATTCACCAGAAATTTTAAATAGTTTTACTTCGTGAAAATAAAATTTTTATGTATAGGCTTGACGATGACATCAAAGTTTTGCGGCGTTTATGCCGTTATGCTTGCTCTATCTAGGACCATGGATGCCAAAATGATTATTTGTAAGGGGGGGGGGAGCAAGGATCTGCTCCAGAAAGATACTATCCCTTAGTGTTGAACCAGTTCTACGTTATACCAGTGCGTAAATCATAACGGTAATATCCCAGACAGCACAGCAAACTTTCATCAAACTTGATTTATTAAGTCAATAAACTTGAATTAAGCTTGAAAATTTCAAGCGTGTAAGCTTAATGCAAGCTTGAATCAAGTGTTCTAGTTTACACTTGCCCAGCTTGCATTAAGCTTGGCATTGCAAGCTTGAATTCAAGCTTAAAAAAATTTCCTAAAAAAAATGTTCTAAATGCACGGGGCGCCCGTCGGCGAACTCGCCCCACATACTTTATTTTTCCACGCATTTCCCCCTCTATGCTGAAATTTTAAGTTATTTTAAACTGTTTCCATCAAACGGCCGCTGCTGGGTTCGTTCTCGGGAACTATGGGCTGGGAGGCCAGAGTGCTAACAACGGAAAAAACACTCAAAATACTGGGTGTTAAACAATAAAGTTTTGGCCAACACAATTTTTGGTTGAAACGTGCGTATCCTCTTACCTATAACATCTTATGTGTGTTTTTTACAAAGTTTTTTATTTACTTCAGAGTGCTAACAGTTCCGCCAATAAGCCTCGCGGTGCTATGACTGAGTTTGAAGTAACTGTTACGGTTGTCACGCCGTTTTCTGGCCAGATCGATCAGTATGGGATATACCGATAAGTTTATTTTATTTTTCCATGGGATGAATCAAAATTTAAATAATGTTATGTGTGATTTATAGATTCTACTAATAGGGAAATAAGCATAATATAAACTTAAAAGCAGGACACGTTTTAAAACTTTCAATATCGCAACACTCATGTTGGGCAATACTGCTGGCCAAAATCGAGACAAACGACTGATTTTGAAATCAATTTCGTGGTATAATTGTATTTTATTTTGAAGAATTTCCATATTTGGAAATATAGAATCTTTTTTTTAATTCTATGGTCAAGTACATTTATGACTGATTAATTATTTTGTGGCGGCCGGATTGCGCCTCATTCTACCACTCATAAAGTGAAGTATATTAAATAACTAAATTGTGTTGATTATATTAAAATTTATTTTTAGGGCTAATTAATTAGTTAATGGAATTACTAATGTTAATTAGATGTAAATAAAAGTAAAACTCCCTTCGTGTTATACTTCAGAGGGGCTTATCCCATTCATTCCTTCCCCTTGCGTGTTCTAATGTCCAGGTTTTGTGCGATAATAAAATAAAACACAACTTTTGCGAACTTTTTTTTATTTAATACTAGCTGCGTGCCCGTTCTTCGCACGGTAGGAAACGAAAATTTTCCTTACATGTGTAATTCGAAATTATTCGTGATGTGGAATTTAAAAAAAAAAAAAAAAAAAAAAAGAGCAAAATTATTTGACTCTTAATGTAAAGTTTGTGTCGTGAGTACTAACCTGATCATTGCAGTATAATGACTGAAAAAACTTCGTCAGTGTCATTCATTATCAAAAAAGTGGAAAGCTTAATGGTTTGCAGAGAACTCCTGGCTTTCAAAATATCTTATTTCTACATCATACTGTTTTATAGGCTCAAGTTGTAGCATTAAATACCTAAGACACTACATGAAATGGAGCACCATTTATCTCTTTCCGAACATGTACCATATAAGGAAAGTATTGTAATCATGAAAAAATTCGACTTCGAGATTTTCGTGTATTTACAGGTTTTGAGGTCTTCTGAATTCATTTATGCTATTTTCAAGAGATGTTTTTAAAATAGCTGCGCACTCGCTCTTCATACGGGAAGAAGGGAATATTTTACTACTAAAATCATATCTGCATGTGACAAAACAGAATTTCATTTTTTAAAAAGTTCAAGTAATCTCCTCTGTTGAAATGACTGCGGGATATATTAACGCAGATTAGAATTACTTTTCGTTTAGTTGGTTGTAAGACAACCGTTGAAACAGGATAACCACTTTTAATTTCATGAAATATTTATTAACGTGGTACATTGCGATTTATTCATATTATCTTTACAAATCTAATAATACTACCTATTACGTACATTAATACTATCTATATTGGCTTCTCCCTCTTCAAGGCTCCCTTAAAAGAAACAGCTTCGATTATTTGGCCTCAATGGGATCTTTTGATTCTGTGGCGATTCTTTGCAATTTACGCATTAGCATAAATAATAATCATTTCACATAATGGTTGCCATTAAGGAAACTCTCCATATATATTTAATTTATACATAGTTTTATAAGATGGGCTTATTTAGCGCCGCAAACCATTTCATCTTACTGTGGGGAGAAAATATCCAAGGGGTGCCATTTTAAATATCCATGTATCTAATATAGCGATATCTTTATTCTCCATAGTCCTGTCTCCTGAAAAACATCATACTGTGTAATCTCGTGGAGCTACTTATTCCCACTTTAATTGTGACAGGGCGTTAGAGTTGCAGAGTTTACAAATTTCACGCATTTTTTTTATTTATGACGTCACTGTTTGACTGCCGTAAAGGATACCCCGGTAGGTTGAGGGAGTTAATTTCGATATTTCGCATAATTGTTTTCAAACGGTATCACTTTGCGTTATGTAACCTTTATGGAGGAACGTAATTCAACGTTAAAATAAAATTATACTCGCAACCTGCATGCGTATGTTAGGCAACGCCTGCGCTAAATTAAATGCCAAAAATAAAAATAGTAAATAGAAAAAATTTAATAAATCGCGCTTTGAAACGAACTTTGTAACTTTTAAAATGAACATTTTCAGCGCCCTGAAAACATTTCAATTTTTAAATAAGCACCGGATTAAAATACCACTTCTAATAATAATAATCGTGAATTTCTTAGTTTATTTCTACAGTAAATTTTAATCAAATATCGTCTCCCTGTGTTGAAAATGGAGCCGGAATAAATGAGTTAAAATTATGGAGTAATTTTTACGTATTTTAAAGCATTTGACGTCATAGATCCTCACTTGCGAATTGAAATTCTGATATCCCATTTAAAAACTCGATTGGTTGAAAAAATCCTTTTTTCTAATCCTTTCTGTGGCAACAACCGAACATAAATTCTCGTGCCGTGATCGCAATGTAATGAATGGCGTAAGATCGCGTTGATGCTATTAAATTCTAAACATTAGGCTGCATTAAAATTCGTAAAAAATCATCTAATTTACATAATTTTTTCGTTTTTATTTTAAAAGAGGGAGAAAAGAATGTTTCACGATTTGTCAAAATATCTAAAAGTTATGACGGATAGAATTCAAGATGCGACAGTTTTAAAATTATTTTACGAAAAACAATCACGAAGCAGATGCTTAGTAAAAAAATTCCTAAAAATCGGTAAATCATGTTACGTATTCAGAACAAACTGTTTTTAAAAGAAAATTTCCTCCACAATCCGATGATACAAATGCCGTTTTGCTGCGAGCGTAATTTCCGCCGTTATTACGAATTAGGTGAGAAAAAATGCCAAAAATCGCATAAAACATAAAATAAAAAAAATTCTAGGTCGAATTATGAAAAAATCGCTTCGAGGTGCATAACTACATATTTACATCTTCCCCAGTACCAAATTTGGTGTTTCTAGGTGTAGCCGTTTGTCCGTAACGCTGCCGACAGACACACACACACACAGACACACAGACACCTTCTTTTATAATAAGTAGAGAAGATGAGCAAATTTGAGAAACGCTAGACAATTAATGTCCATTCTCTTTCACAGATGGCGCCATCACCACACGCTTTCGAAAGGGAAAATCAAGCTGTATTCCAGCTTGACAGTCCAGCTTGACTTCTGCAAGCTTGCTACAGGCTTAAAATGAATTGAACTTTCAATCTTGTATTAATACGTCAAATTCAAAGAAATGCCAAGCTTGATTTAAGCTTATGTGCTGTATGGGATGGCTGGGGTTCCCCCCCCCCCAGCCATCCCATCCTACCTACCCATAGGTATGGACCCCATATCTAGGAGGTGTTGATCAGATTCTGTAAAAGCTCCCTGTTTCTTACGCGCCAATTTTCTTCTCGCGCCAAAATCCGTTTTATCTTTTTTTTAAGGAGTTAATATTGTTAAAGAAAACTCTGCTTAGTTTTCGGGTTCGTTGCTTGAAGGTCCACCGTAAATGGAAAGTTCTAGTAAACAGTCCACTTGTCAGAATGGAACACGAATTTTATTGATTCTAGAACTTCGTCGAACAATCTGCTGTGCAAAATTCACAATTAATAAGCAGTAACTTGACTTAAACAGTCAACTTAACACAGAATCTTTTTCAGATGCTGCATTGCACGCACAACAAAAATACTTCCACAGGCTAAAATTAAGTGGATATTCTCGAGGAAGAACATATACAGTTCCTTGGAATTCGACAATGAAGAATTCACTAACACCATTCGAAAGAAAGCTTCGAAAAACAAGTAAAACATCACTTGCAAAGCACGGAAAATAACGAGGCACAGCTTCCCAGCAGAGCTCAGTTTCTCCACTTGAGCGATAGCTGACAAACTACAGACTGAACTCTGGAGTGACTGACTGAAAATAATTTTACGGGAGTACCTAGCGAAAATAGCCTACTATTCTTAGTGAGACGTTTTATCGAAAAGAGTGCAGAAAATTGCACAAGTAGACAGGGAAAAAATGCCATGAGAGACTGAACTCTGGGTGTGTTCCGCGCCTCTTAAAGAGACTGGCCGAAATCTCGCAATTTCTGGAGACTCCAGGAAAATCCTAATCAACTTCGAATTTTGATTGCGTAATAGAAATTGTTGAAATACAGGTCTATTGCGTAGTACTAATGCAGGGGGAAAAACATTACAGGCCCCTTTAGTAAAGCCACGCCAAATGTCCAAAATGTCGCCAAGCTTGGCGAATCTGATAAGAAATATCGCCAAATGTGACGTCAAAAATAAGTTTCCAAAAGTTAAGTTAGCTAAGCTCTAACATCAAAATTTTTCGAGAATTCGAGCATATCCTATGTTAAACGATGGGGACATCCTGAACTCCCTATCTCGCGTTCTAGTTAACCGATTTTGATGCAAGAAAATGCAAATTTTATTTATTTGATGCGTAGAATACGAATATTAGACTATATTTAACCCTTTAAGTACAGAACAACCCAGAAATTCTTAAGAATACATTTTTAAGTAGAAACATTCTACTATTTTGATACGCTGATCACTCGAAATTTAGAGAATCGGTGAGTCAGTGAATTACTGATTCACCGATTCTCTAATAATTTCGTATAACCACTGCAAGATAAAACTTTTACCACCATTACTCCAAAAAAATTAAAAAGTTTATAACAAAAGAGCAATAACATCTACACCGTTTGTACGATCCACTTGAAATTTTTCCGAATTATGAATAAAAATTTAGAAAACAATCTGCGCTACTTGAGAAATATGATATTCCACCCGTTCCCAATTTTTAAAAGCGATTTTTCGCTATTTTCAGCTTCATTTTATTTCCAAGAGTAGTAAAAGTTAATCATTTTCTTGACAAAATAAGCTGTCGCAAGTGATAATGACGTCATACTGAAATAACAGTTATTTAGCTTTGAAGGGAAAATTGCGATTCAAATCGTTTAAAATAGCTTTTCCAGATTACGCAGTTCTTTTTTTTTCACAAATAAAATGATTTAGTCTGCATGAAACACTGATATAAGAGAGGATGTTTCCAGCGAAACGAAATCTTTCGAATGCTAAAAGTTTTCGCACGTTTTTAGAAGCACTTCCGATCTTGGTATATAATAAAAATTGAATATGACATTAAGTGGACGAAGATTAAATACTATACTGACTACTGCGTGTAGATATATTTTGTTAAATGCTTTTTCTAGCACTCGTTGTAATTGCTTGCACAAAGGGTTTTTACTTCTAGTTCTCTATATTCTAGCAAGTTAAGCAAGTTAATAAATATGAAAAGCAAGCTAAAGAAATATCAAAATTGCTAAAATTTTTGGCGAGCCCTGCTGTAGGTCCCGCGACCCCAATTGGAGTCGCTACCCACAGTTTAAGAAACTTTGAACTAATCGTTGAAGTTACCTTGGTCAGCTCAGTCCGTGACCTGATATTAAAAACAGTTTTTTTTCAGTCTCTCACCCAAAGCTCTCAAATAACGAATTTTACTGACTTCTAATTCGAGATTTCTAAATTTGTTACTTAAGTAATATGTTTAACTCACTTTACATAAGGTTTCTAATTCATAAACACTTTAATTAAGAAGCAAAACTTCCGCTTTAGTCTTTCACGCTGCTTGCGACTTTATCTACTACCCTCGATTCGGTAATATCATCTATTGATTACTTATTGTCCAAAATACTAACATGTGTCCATCAAAATAATTCACCACTTTAATATGAAAGTGAATGTCATGTTGATGGTTGTCCTTTCCAGAAACAGACAGCCGGACACCTACATAAAGAATCATATGCTAAATAAGAGCCAGGATGACCTTGTCAAGTTTGTCGCATCAGAAATTGTTCAAGTCCAATTATAAATGCTCTTATGTAAAAAGAGCAAAAATGTTTTAAAGATGGAAATTGTCATTCACTACCGTAAATGTGTTTATAAGGCCCTGATTATCGCACTAGCACTTGGGGCCTGTGCCTGGGAACACATGCAGAAATAGGCCGAAAAATGGAGTTCAGAACTATGCATAGGGGCATAAAAATTGAGCCATCTATATATTTAGGGGTCCAAAATTTGAAAATGCCCTGGGCACAAAAATGTTATAGTCAGGTCAGGGCTCTGCATGTTATAGAACTCACTTTAATGATCAAGTAAATTCTATATCGATATTTAAAATGATAACGGATGCTACTTTAAAATAAAAGGGAATATTTTATGATAATAATCGATTTCAGATAAATTTTTCTAGAGAATTTTAGTTTTCCATTCTTGATGACGCTGCAACAAGAGAGAACATTTTTGTACGAGTATGTTTTTAACGTTCAGCTTTGAATATTTACTTGGGTTGGGTTCCGCTAATATTTCCGAGGCTTTATCGGACTCGGAACGCTCATTTATTATCAAACTGTAATCCCTCTAGCAACATTTTCTAAAACTGCAGCTTAAAGAAAGCTATGCTCATCATTAAACTGAGTAATTAGAAAAGATCAGAAAATGTAGAACTTTTACACAAGTGAAACTTCTTTGATCCGACCAGCCCATATAAAAAATCACTCGATATGGGAAGTGAATAAAATATTATTAAAATCAAACTTTAATTGAAAAGTATGTGTAAAAAGTCAGTCGACGATAAATATATTTCAAATGAATAACTATTTCATAAAAAAATATAATTGATTAAATTAATTTATTAAGGGAATAAACGAGTGTTTGTTTAAACTGGGAGAAAACTTAGTGATTTCAAATTCACTTAATAAAAAACATACAATTTTTATAATTGTAAAATCTAAACCAAAAGAACGAAAATTGAGCAGGGAAAAGGGGAAAAAATATAGTAAGGCTATGTAAAGGTGGTTGTTTAATGGAAAGCAAGTTAGGATTAAATCTATGAAAGAAGAGTGCTTTCCGGTTCATTAGAAAATTTGGAATTACAGGATTAAGGCATAACTCTCTTTCAAGTTAAATTTTTTATGAAATTTAGAATAGGATCTCAAAATCAGTTTGAACACAGTTTAAGTTAAATTCGGTCTAACTATATATGCATTTTTCCTATTCAAAAATTATAAATGATAAAAATGAGCCATCTTTTGATTGTATTCCAGTAATTTAACTAAGCTGTGTTACAATCACCGAAAGATTTAGTAAATCGGCTTTAGTATTAAAATAAAATAATTTATATAATAATTTTAAGTTCAAGCTTTTATTAATAATTTCTTGAAACGTACTAAAAAGTGACTTTTATAATTTTAGATTAATTGTTCTTTTACGACGTAGCAGTCCGAGTCCGGAAAACTTCTCGTGGTCCTGGACAAACGTTGTTTGAGTGGCAAAGCTAAATTTTCAAAACTCTAAATTTTCTGTCACTTTATAACTCGAAAATTATGGATTTTCCAGAAAATTGGGCTTCACTCAAACTCGATTATACAGGGTTTCTCAAATAAATGGTAACATGCTTCAATTCTTTATTTATTAGAGATAAGCGAGCAATGTAAATTAAAAAAATGTTCAAAATAAGGTAGGAAAATAGACTACGCTAAGAAAAAGTATTTCTCGTATTTACAATACTCATTAAGCAGTTCATTATTTTTCAGAATTTGTTCCATATAAATCCGTAAAATAATTTTTTTTCACTTCTAAACATTTGTTTTTTACTTTCTAGTCCAAAAAAAGAGAACATTCAGTTTCATAGTGTTCACAAAATGGAATCAAATGCATTAAGAACTCCCCAATTTTATGGAGATTTTATAGGCATACAGAATTTCGCTATTTAATTGCAATGGTAAGTAATTTTAAACGGAATTTTTATTCTTCACTATTCAAGTGGACCGTGGATCTTTCATTTGGTGAATAAAAATTGTATCTACCAGACTTTAGGTAGTTGCTTAAAGTTTCAAGAAAGTTCTTCTCGATTGCAATAATATGACAAATATATTTATTTCAGATTAACTTAGGCATGCTGAGTATACTTATAAATCGCTTTAATTTTACAATAATTTAAAATGATTAATAACAGTACACATGCAAAAATAATTTAGTGCTTTTTAAACAGTGACATGACATATTTAAAAAAAAACAGTTAAGTCATTGATACAATTACTAAGTACACAACCCCACCAATCGTCCGATGATGTATTAGCTCAGATTGCATCACATTTATGGTTCAGACGTATTTTTCATTAATACCATTAATGCAGACTCATGATAAATAATGTATATAATGAAGAAGGGCGGTCTCAAATATTAGTTTATCATCTCATTACTTTTGTGACTTCGTATTTTGCCTTAAGTGAATTTTTCACCTTTCATTTTTATGTACGTTGAATTATTTATAACAGCTAAAAAGAAGATTCATCTTTAATTATTGTAGCTTACTAAAGAGTACGGGTTTTTTTAGCTTCCTTTCAACAAAAGGCAAAGCAATTTATGGGACTTACATAAAAACCTTTATTACTCTAACATAAATCATCTATTACAATCCCAACGCCAGTTTTATCAGGCGTCCAAATCAAAAACAGTCCCAACAAAATTTTATATAAAACTAAATTAAATCTTTAGAATCCTCGCACCTCTCATTATTGTAACGTGCCCTCATTCTCAAGTACATATTTTATATTTCAGCTCGAGTCAAATTTCCCAGTTTTATTACCATGGAGTTTGGTGCATTCGTTAGTTCATCATCACATAATCCGTTTATAATATCGACGGAACTTTACTACTCCCATGGGGGAAAGCACATCCGTCACAGGAGTGACGATGCTGCTGAAAGAAAATCTTTGTTTACAATCTTTTACCTGATTATCCGGATCACTGTATTATTAATTTTTTTTTTAAACAGGTTCGAAAAATAAATTATTATATCCTCATAAGACACTGTAATAATTCAATTTAGAATAACACGATTCAATGAAAAAATACATAAACCTGATCCTACTTTATTAAGAAGGATCTAACTTGAGCCTGGATAATGCATCAGCATTTCCATGTTGAACGCCCCTTCGATAAGTAATTTTCAAATTGTATCGCTGCAACGCTAAAGCCCACCTTGTTAATTTGGCGCTGTGTGGAAGACCATCTGTCAAATATGTTAAAGGGTTATGATCTGATACAATCTGGATTTCCGCGCCAAATATCCAAGTATCAAATTTTTTTAGTGCTTCTAAAACTCCATATGCTTCTCTCTCAATCGTAGAGCATTTCGTTTGGCTGGGGTTTAGTTTCTTGCTGAAAAAAGCAATAGGGACTTCCTCTCCCTTGGCGTCCTTTTGTGCGAGGCACGCGCCAATAGCTGTAGCCGATGCGTCACTGTACAACTGAAACGGCATGTCAAGATCTGGGGTGTGTAAGATAGGTATATTCATCAATTCCTCTTTCAATCGAGTAAACGCTTGGTCCTCAGCGGAGCCCCAAGGTATAGTAATCGGTACTTTCTTCTTGGTTAGATCTGTTAGTGGCAAAATTATTTGTGCGAATTGTGGTATGTAACTCCTATAATAACTTGCTAGCCCGATTAAGCTTCTTAGCTCTTTCTTGGTAGTAGGTCTTGATATCCTCTTTAAAGGTTCAATCTTCTCTGGATCTGGTGTATGCCGACCGGAACCTACAATATGGCCCAAAAATTTTACCTGGGTTCTCCCGAACTCGCATTTTCCAAGATTCACAGTAAGTCCTACTTCCCTCAATGTTTTAAAGACTTGGCTTATATGCTTTAAATGTTGTTCCCAACTGTTAGAGAAAATGGCTACGTCGTCAGTGTATGCACAGCAATAATCACGATGTACGAATAATGCTTTATCCATTGATTTCTGGAATGTCCTTCCGGCGTTCTTCATCCCAAAAGGTAAGACTTTCCATTGATAATGCCCCGAATGTGTTACGAAGACGGTGAAATACTTGGATTCTTCATGCATGGGAATCTGCCAGTATCCCTTCGTTAAGTCTATGACGGTTATAAATGCAGCTTGTCCTACTCTGAATATTAAATCCCTGGAGATTTTCATGGGATATGAATCAGGCACCGTGAAACTATTCAATAGTCTAAAATCAATACATAACCTAACGCTTCTATCCTTTTTGGCAACACAAACAACAGGATGTGCCCATTCGCTATCGCTTGGTTCAATGAGGTCCATTTCAATTAGCTCCTCGATTTGGCGATCCACTTCTTTTTGTAAACTGATGGGTACTCGATACGGTTCGAGTCTCTTTGGCGTGCAGTTCTCCGTAACTTTAACATAATGCCTGTCGACTTTGGCATGTCTTGGCTTTGAACTAAAAATGTCCATATATCTCTTCAGTACATCAAATAACTCTTGGGTTTGCTCTTCAGTTAAATTATGATTTCTAGTTTTCTCCAAATGTTTTCGGATGTCCTCTACCTCTTTCTTTGTTTTATCAGTAGGCGCGTAATGGATTACGCCAAATTCTTCATCCATTTCCTAAACAACACCAATGTGATTTACCCTCTGCACATATGGTCGTACTTTATTCACGTGTAGCTCTCTAGTACTACCATCCTCTAATTCAACTCTTACCGAATGTGGTCTGGTGATTTGAATTACCGTTGCCGGTCCAATCCAAGTGCTTAAAAGTTTGTGAGTTGATGATGGGAGTAATATCAACACTTTGTCGCCAATGGCAAACTGTTTTTCTCTCGCACGGAGATTATACCTGGAAACGTATTCTCCTTGAGCTTTCTCGGTGTTTTCGGAAGCGATCTCATTAGCTTTACGTATATTTTCAACTAAATCTTCAAGATATTTAGTGATTGGTCTGGACGCGGTCGTTGGGATAGTTCGTTCTCCCGTCCAAATACTTTTCAATAAAGATAATGGTCCTTGTGGTAACCGCCCATAAACCAATTGAAATGGTGATAGCCCCGTGGTGCTGCGTGGCACTTCACGATACGCGAACATGAGATATGGTATATGTATATCCCAGTCTCTCCCATACTCTTGTATGTTTTTATTCATCATCTCCTTAAGAGTTTTATTCCATCGTTCTACTGCCCCCATACTTTCCGGATGTCCGGGTGTCGAAAAACGTGGCGCTACCCCTAATAGATTTTCAAATGATTGAGTCAGTTTGGAAGTGAAATTTGTACCCTGGTCGGTGCATATCACTTTTGGAAAACCGGTGTGAGTGAAAATCTTCATTAAAACGTCACACGTTGTCTTGGCACTAATCTCTTTCACTGGAATTGCCTCAGCCCACTTAGTACATAAATTCACGGCACAAATAATATATCGATGTCCTCTCCTTGATGCAGGCTCTAGTGGTCCTATACAGTCTACGCTCCAGACTTCAAAAGGATTTTCAGGCCTAACGATAGGCTGTATGGGAATATGATCCCGATAGGTGCTAGTTCTCCTCAATTGACATTCTTTACAACTTTGACAGTATAACTTTACATCTTGCCTGATATTAGGCCAGTAAAATGAATATCTGATTCTTTGTAGAGTCTTATTTTCCCCTAGATGTCCTGCCAACGGAATCTCATGTGCAATTCTTAAAATAAAATTCCTTCTTTCTTTTGGAATGACTACTTGCTGAATTTCTTCTCCACAGACATAATCCTTATGCTGTAGTATTCCCTGATCAATGAGATACGAATTTTCTTGCCTTTCCGCCCAATCAAAGCATTTCTTGAGTGTCTCGTCATCGCCTTGAAGTTTCGCCAACTCTGAAATGGCATCTAGCTTTCTACTCGCAGACTCACTTGCTGTCAAGACATTCACATTCGGCGTAGTGGAATTCAAATCCGAAGATATTTGTACATTTACGTCCTCCTCTGATTTCCCTACAGCTTCTGCTTCCACATTTGAAACTGTTTCTTGCCATAATTGTTTATTATGATAAAGTTCAATGTTCTCATTTAGCATCTCAAAAGCTGAACGACTTATTAACATATCACTGGTAAGTTTCTTTGAAACGGCACACATAATTGCTGTATCGCCATGTTTTCCCATCGTGGATTTTCATCTCATATGTCCGAAGTGGAGCTGTTTCATTATCGCCAAAAGCGGACGATAACTCTTTTTGTCCTTCTCCTTCAAAAGGTGTATCATGTACTAATTCCTCGCGAATTACAGATATCTGTGCACCAGAATCCACTATACCATTAAAAATTGATTTTCCACATTTGATTTCAATCTCAATTAGGTCATCCAATTTTTTGTGATTACTTGATTGAGATAATGGAACGGAGATCTTTGCTGTCAACACATCTGTTTTCTCGGCTGTTTCAGCGCTTACAGTATTTACTTTCGGTTGTGAAATTTGTCGAGTAAAAGTATTGTTTTGAGCATTCGTCATATTGCTTTTAAATTGTCGTCCTTGCCCACAGAACTTAGAAATATGCCCCTCTTTACCGCAACTAAAGCATGTGGGGTTAAATCTGCGTTTAACCAACGTTTCATCTTGACGTTTCTGAATCCACTTAGGAATGGTTTGAGACGGAGACTTCGACGTCATCCTAGCTCCTTGATCCATTGGACGCTCATAAGTTCTCTCATTACCTTTATTTTTCGAATCACCTCCCCACGACCTCTTCTCTAAATCATGGACGTTAACATATTCGTCTAGTTTATCTGCCAACTCAGACGGGATTATCAACTTAGACCACTGGTCCAAAAAATGCTCACGTATTTCATGTGGAACTCTCCTCTTGATTTGGTCAGCGATAATCAATTTCTTCAACCCGTCATAATCCTCGATTTCTAATCCTTTTACCCACTCTTCAGAATAGTTAGTTAGGCCTATGTTCCGTATCCGGTGCCCCTTGGTCCTGGCGACATCGTGAGCATTGTTCAACGTTAGTAAAGTACCCTGCCGATGGTAGTTTGACTGGCAACCATAAAGAAATGTGTAGAGCTTGGCGACGTTTTTTTTTAGAGGATTGATAATGCGTGAAATATTGTAAATTGGATAATTTAGAACTATTGAAAGAAGCGAAATTTCTTGCACTCTCGGGCATGCGTAATAGTTGTTTTTTAATCTAGCTACTGTGTATGTGTGACGTAAGCAGATGAATGTAACGAATTCGCTTGCTCAATTTGACGTCACTAATCTGTTAATTTGCGTTTTGCGCATGCGTTATTGTTATTTTTCGTTTTTTTCCTGTTCTTTCGTCTACTATTCCAATTTGCTTCAACTTGTACTAATGTTTTTTTTTCGGTCTCGCAGAGGGGCCCGCGTTAGTATATTTTCGAATGTATGTATCGATGAATGTAACGAATTCGCTCGCTCAATTTGACGTCATTAATCTGTTAATTTGCGTTTTGCGCATGCGTTATTGTTATTTTTCGTTTTTTCCTGTTTCGTCTACTATTCTAATTTGCTTCAACTTGTACTAATGTTTTTTTTTGGGGTCTCGCAGAGGGGACGCGTTAGCATATTTTCGAGGGGGCCCTTTTGAGGCGGTGGCTGGACCCACTGATGTTTTTTTTTGGGTCTCGCAGAGGGGCCCGCGTTAGCATATTTTCGAGGGGGCCCTTTTGAGGCGGTATGTTTTTTTTGGGTCTCGCGGAGGGGCCGCGTTAGCATATTTTCGAGGGGGCCCTTTTGAGGCGGTGGCCGGACCTACTGATGATTTTTTTTTGGATCTCGCAGAGGGGCCCGCGTTAGCATATTTTCGAGGGGGCCCTTTTGAGGCGGTGGCCGGACCCACTGATGTTTTTTTTGGGTCACGCAGAGGGGACCGCGTTAGCATATTTTCGAGGGGTTCCTTTTGAGGCGGTGGCCGGACCCACTGATGTTTTTTTGGATATCGCAAAGGGTCGCGTTAGCATATTTTCGAGGGAGCCCCCTTCCCAGGTAGCACACATACGTTGGGGCAACGTATGAATGCATACGTTGGGGCAACGTTGAAATGACACGTTGGCTTACGGTTATCCAACGGTTGGCAACTGGTTATTTCTTACGTTGGGCCAACGTATGCTCTAACGTTTTGCCAACCGTTGGGCTAACGTATGAATGCATACGTTGGGCTAACGTATTAATGCATACGTTGGGCTAACGTATTAATGCATACGTTGGGCTAACGTATTAATGCATACGTTATGTTAACGTATAAATGCATACCTTGGGTTAACGTGTAAATGTATACATCTGGACAGCGTAAAATCTGTATGTTGTCACTCTATTATCCAACTGTTGGAAATTGGTTATTTTTAACATTTAGCTTTCATAATTGTTAACCGTTACATTTATAAGTTAGTTTCATATTTTAGGCCAATGCAGAAACCTTGGATAATTATATTTGACAAATTGATGTGCTATTTCATAACATTTCTATAGATATATCAAAAACTGTCAAATTTGAAATTAAAGTTTTTAATTATTTTACTAACAGCAAATGCAGTGACGGATTCAGATAAGTTTTAAGGGACGGCAGATATGTAGAACGAAGCATATTATCAAATAGTCACATTTTTTCTTTCATCAAATATGGTTCCACTTCAACAGTGGGTTTCTGTGCGCTAAGGAGGAGGGCGAGCGGACACCCCACCCCCCTAAAAAGTAGTTTTGTCGACAACATCGTCAGTTGCCAAAGGACTGTCAGCAAATTTCAGCTTTAATCACCAATCTGTAAAATGCTCAGTGTATAAATTACCAGTTCTGCCGACAGTTTATTATAAGTTATACTATATCATGAACATAGTCTTGTTACGATTTTCCTTTTAGTGATTTTTGTGCCAGTAAATAAGTCCCTTTTGTCCCTTCATGCCAACTTCATTCCAGATCATGTAATGTAGTGTGTATTTAAGGCAAACAAGCACATTAAGTATCTGCCTGGGGTGGGGGGTGCCTCGGGCGAAGGACTTTTAGGAGATTTAATGCATATTCACGCTACATCTGGAGGAAATCGCCCAAGAGGCCAGATAATCGCTGTATACTTTTGAAAGAATATTGGTATATATCGTCAGAAAATTTTGTCTTTACACCCCACTCCCAACATTTTTGCTTAAAACCTGCTCTAGTCCCGTCACTAACAGAAATGTGTTATTTTCAAATAGTAAACGATCTGTCAAGTTACAAACATTATATTAATCTGTAGAAAACTAACCTATTTTGCACTATGAGGAAAATTAATATTGCAGGTGCAACTTATGAACTGTTTAAAAAAAAGGCAGGGGGAGAGATCGGAAGCAGGAAAATATTTAGAGGGTTCTTTCAGAAGCTATCCTTTACAGTTTTAGAGAACCAGGACGGCAGGCAAACAAAATCCTAAAAACTTTTCGAATTAATTAAAAGAAAAAACATATAACGTAAAGGAAAGAATGCTTATTTTTTGAAATATGATTCACATCCCTCCTTCTCCTTTGATAGTTACTTCTGTAAAGTGTCCCTCAAAACCTCTGAAAATTTACTCAATTGAAACTTTTGTAAGGAGGCTTAATCTCTCTTTTTTTTTTTTTTTTTTTTTTTTTTTCATGTGGGGAAATCCAATAGGAGTATAGTCACTGAAGAATGTCACAGAAATCATTCTTTACTAAAATATTTATTTATTATTTTTTACATTTATTTCAATTTACGTAATTTTTTAGATTCTTAATTTTTAGTTTGCCCGAATAAATTTGGTATGGAATACAATGACATTTCGTAGTTCTATTTTTATTTTCAGTTAACTGTAGATATTGACTGCAAAGAAAAAAAAATATTGCATGCGTAATGCATATGCATTACGCATGCAAGTATCAACACACAGGTGCATCTATATTATCTGATTATGAGAAAGATATCAGTACAACAGAATGTATTAGTGATGCTGCTTACACGCTATAACACATAAAATGAAAAAAGTCGTTGATGGTACACAAAAAAAAAGTTACGACGCGTCCCGCATAATTACCATTGCAGAAAATTTTGAAAAAAAAAAAAAAAGAGAGAGAGAGAGAGAGAGAACTTTTTTACTAAAATACGCAGTAGAAGAGACTTGTCAAAGCAATAAAAATGTTTTTTCTTCCAGTACTCTCAAAGAGTATTTGATTGCATATAGATTATGTATTTTTCTCCATAAAATTTGAGTCCTGTAGCATATAACAGGTGTAGATACAAAAATCTCTTCTAAAATAATAAATAAATAACAAAATGAAGTTGGTAAATATAGGTACATATATGAACTGTAAAGTACTATAACACATTTGTAAAATATTAAAATAACTGAATTCTTAAAACTGTAAAATATTTTATACATACCTTTAACAACAAAACAATTTTGATGCACAAATTTAAATCCTTGTTGTTGATTAACCACTGTGAACCAACGAGATTTCAAAATTGAAGTAGTGTTAGTTTAATAACTACTTCTATATCTGAAATCTCATTAGTCATTATAATCTTGCAAAATATAAGCACGGCTCAAGTTGATTTTTTTTCAGAATAATCTTATTAGGAGAAAACAATTGTGTCCAATTTTACCTTCTCGACTGTTGTACAACTATGAGCAAATAAAACTTTATTTTTAAGCTGTCTAGTATTGTTTAGTAATCCAAAACGCATCTTTTAATAATCACTGTGCAATTATTATATATTTATTACCATAGCTGCATAGTAAGTTGTTTGCTTACATACTTCGAAGATCGTTAGGCTTATGGACAATCGAACTATAATCAATGCATCAATATTAATAGTTATCGTGATTCAAGTTTCTACGAACCTATGCAACGATTAAAATTCACAGAAATATAGGTTCCAAGCGGTTTCCTGAATGTGTGTCTCTGCGCATGCGCAATGATACGGTTGCCCAACACAACATTCAGCCATCCGATGGCCAACGGTTGTTTTACCTACGGTTGCCCAACACAACATTCAGCCATCCCATGGCCAACGGTTGTTTACCAACGGTTGCCCAACACAACATTCAGCCATCCGATGGCCAACGGTTGTTTACCAACGGTTGCCCAACACAACATTCAGCCATCCGATGGCCAACGGTTGTTTACCAACGGTTGCCCAACACAACCTTTAGCCAACAGAATACCAACATTTCCATATGGACATCCAACGTTTGCCCAACGTAACAACCTTGTGCCAACCACGTGCCATCAATAACCCAACGTATGTGTGCTAGTTGGGTTGAGGCGGTGGCCGGACCCACTGATGTTTTTTTGGGTCTCGCAGAGGGGGCCGCGTTAGCATATTTTCGGGAAGGCCCCCTTGAGGCGATGGCCGGACCCACTGATGTTTTTTTGGGGTCTCGCAGAGGGGCCCACGATAGCATATTTTCGAGGGGTCCTTTTGAGGCGTTGGCCGGACCCACTGATGTTTTTTTGGGGTCTCGTAGAGGGGCCCGCCCGGACCCACTGTTGTTTTTTTTGGGTCTCGCAGAGGGGCCCGCGTTATCGTATTTTCGAGGGGGCCCTTTTGAGGCGGTAGCCGGACCCACTGATGTTTTTTTTGGGGCCTCGCAGAGTGGCTCGCGCGCCCTCCGAGAAAAATGTTTTTACACTACATAAATGGGGCTTTTACCAATATTTAGCAGGCTTTATACTAGATAAAATGAATATTCACTATTTGCGCCCCCCTCAGAAAGATTTTCTGCTTCCGCCCTTGGAGAACATATGTAAAGGTGGCGTCATAAACTTGAAAATCGTCTGGATTTTTTATCACATGTTGGTCTGGAAAATCGTTTTTTTTTTTTTTTATCAGAATCTGAGTGGCAATTCTGATAATTAAACGCGGTGCATTTGAAGTATAGAATTTTCATTTAGTGTTAATTGCATGAAGATTGAAGTTTGGTGTTCTTTGATTCTGAGTCGAATAAGTTTGTGTTGACTTTTCCTTGTGTTTTTGATTCCGTTTTACGGACCCTTTAACGTAAGTTAGTGAGCGTCTCGGGGAATTTCTTCGTTAGTATGGATGTGTGGAATATAGAATGGGGGGGGGAAGTGAGGTAAGTGCTTCTTTAATTGTACTTTTTCTAATGTTTTGCTGTGGATTTGACTGTTTTATATAGTGTCATTTACTTAGAATTTGTGTTTCTTTGTAAAATTTTAGTGGTATATACTAGTGTTTATTCGTCACAAGACGGCGATAGCCGTTGGAGCTTGGCGCCAAGGTCTGTTGCGCTCGCACTTGGCGATCGCCAAGATCCAGCGGCTATCGTCGTGTTTACATGAGGGGCACCTTCTTGTATGATTTTACCGTTAGTTATTTCAAAACAGAAATCTCTCCACGTTTTCTCTGGCACTTTTTGATGGGTCATAAATTTCCTCCTAAAACTTTCAGGGCTTAATTTAAATCGTCTTAACAAAATCGATTTTATATACTCATAGTTTTCTGCATTCTCTACCGGTTCTCTATTAATCAACTGAACATTTTCCGTTGGTAATAAATTTAATAAACACAAGACCCTAGGGATCGACCGATACCACATTTTAGCCGATGACCGATACCGATACTTTACCTATAAATTCATTTTCAGAAATAGCCGATACCGATACATTTAAGTTATGGTATCGGCCGATACCGATACTTAACCGATACCGATACTTTACATAATTTAATGTCATTTAAACCTGCCTCTATTGGGCAGTTTTTGTAACGAGCGTGTAGTTCTCGTTAAAATGAATAACAGAATGATGAAATTTGATCCCAGTAGAAAGCATTAAAAAGAAAAAGCAGTGGATACGTTGAAATGTGAATTTATATTAGTTCTAGTCTTTCTTTTCTATTCAAATTATGCCAACGAATGGCCGAATTTATAAAAAAGCTGAGCACTGGGAAGCGTCTTAGTGTGCAGGTTCGGAATTCTTTCTCCTCGCGTGGTCGATCGTGGTCGCTGTCGATCTAGCAGTCTAGAGTTTTGGGCGATTTTCTCCAGATGTTACGTGAATATGCGTTAGACTCCCTTAAAATGTCCTCCGCCCAAGCCCCCACCCTATAGGTAGATGCCCCTCATTTAGGCTTGACAGAACACAAACACGGGGGGTGGGAGTTAAAGGGATATAAGATAATCCATTTCATTTCCAGTGCCGACTGGTGCAAATATTTAAATCAATTTTTCTCAACCTCTATTTTGTCGCCTAATTGTTGCTATGAGCCAGATAAAAGGTTTCCACATTAGACCAAAAACAGCTTCCTGCTTGCTCTTACTATATGTGTCTTTCTTGCAATTTTTATTTAGATTTTCTTTAATTAGAATTCTTTCACATATGAAAATATTTTTTAGATTACTTAAACTGCATTAAATTGTGATAATGTATAAACTGTACAGTATTATGTAAGTACATATGTATTTAGATATTGTTCATTAAATACGTATATAAATTCTTCCCTTAAAATGCATAATAAGTTCACATTAATTAATGGTTTTATTTATCTGCGCCAGTTATTTAACCACTAAGTGAATTATTAAATGTTTTAGCAAGATTTCTGTTTAATATGAACTCATATGATCATTTTTAAGTTCTTTTTGAAAATCCAAATATTTTGGTTCTCCGGACAGGGTTAAGTCACAATTAATCCGGAAGGATCCATGTATTTGATCTTTTCCGTACGAAGAGCAGGTACACAGTACACACCGATTTGTCCTGTGTTTCCCTTACATATAAACCAAATACTATTATTCACAAGAAATATGTTTTTTACCCCAAAATTGGAAATAAACTATATAATAATTAGTATTACTAATTATACTAATACAGCTTTAATTTTTTTAATTTACTATATAAATAATTATTAGATATTGATAATTATTACACTTCTCAAAACAGAATGATACACAAATCTGTAATTGCCCGAGACTATAAGTTTCTCTATAGCGAATTTTAAACTGGAACCAAGCGAGTTCGTTATAGGGAGATTCAATTGTGTGTGTATATATATATATATATATATAGATATATATATATATATATATACACACAATCCCTATAACGAACTCGCTTGGTTCCAGTTGAAAAATTAGCTATAGAGAAAATTTTGTTGTACAGAGATTAGAGATTTTTGCAGTTATTTCAGCAAATATTACAAACTTTTTAGTTGTCATATATATATATATATATATATATATATATATATATATATATATATATGAATGAACTCTTTTTCGAGTCAACACAGTGAGAAAATAAACGTTCATAAAACTGGAGTAAAATTATAGCCTACCTCTCGACATTTGTTTTTTGCAATCCTTTCAGAGAGCGTATTTAGTGTTGGGCACGAATTCAAAATAATTTAGAAGAATAGGCGATTGTCCTGTTAAACTGTCATCTAACGATTCTTCGTCCATAATTTCGACCACACTTGGTGATACGACATCCATTTAGCGATGGTTACAATTAAAAAAAAAAACACAGTTCGAAAACACTCGCACAAACAAATGTGCCAATGAAACGACGCCTTTCATCTCATTACCAAAACAAGGATTCTAGAATGGTGTTGCGACTGCGTTGTTTTTTCTGAAAAACGAAGTATCGGTGAAAATGGATGAAAGCAACAGAAACCGATACTTTCCCGATACCTTTAGAATCGGAAGAACCGACACCGATACCTAAAAAAATTGGAGGTATCGGCGCCGATACTATCGGTTGCCGATACTATCGGTCGATCCCTACAAGACCCATTCCTTGTTATCTACTTTCAATCTATTAGCATGATTTTCAAACATCGTTAAATAGCATGTAATATCAGATTCGCGCGGGTCAAACTTAGGTGTGTACTTGAATAATTCTAACCTAGCTTTCCCAGCGTCTCTAAAATTTTCGTTTCTAACGTTTGTTGACAAGTTTATTCTACTATTTGCCTCGATTTCCAATTTTCTTACCTCAAATTCTCTCTGCTCTTTTCTTTCTTCAAATTCTCTTTGCTCTCTGTGGTGGAGTGAAACAGCAGTAAAATATAATTTTGAGACGGTTCCCATGGGAAGACCACACAAGTGGACCGTAAATTAGAAGAGGCGCCAGGCAATGGACAGTCTGGACACTATAGCACAATGAACTGTCAACGTTAAAATATTTATGGCCGAAAATGATATGCAAATTTGGCGTGGTATATTCCCCGATGTCACACCTACATGTCTGGGATTCGACGAGGGGATGCATTAATTCCCCGATACGAACAAATCAGAAACTCCAGCCAATGATGTAAGAGGGGGTAAGAAAAAAGGAAACAGCCCCGTGAAAAAAAAAAAAAAAAAAAAAAAAAAAAAGAGAGAGAAAGAGTGTGCTCGAAAGAAGAAAGAGAAGAGAGAGTTGGAGAAGGTGTGAACGGGATTAAAAAATCAGTGTGTGCTTCGAATCAATATGATCAAGTTGTGTTAAAAAAAAACATGGAATCGGTGGCTTGATGATGGCTTAAGAGAAAGAAAGCGGTTCCAATAGTGCACGCGTCGATCGTGTCCTGTGTAAAGATGGCTACCTCATCATAATGGTGAATATCCCAAACAATTTATTTATTATTGGTGTTTCAAACCTTTTGTGGATACCCCTTATCCTCCAAAACCACATCTCCCCCAGACATGTTTTGAGTTTAAAATTATGTCAATATCGTCTTTTAATTAATATTAGTGGAATGACTAAGAATAAATGGAATTTATTTGCAGTTCATAGAGTCTTTAGTTTTTTTTTAGTTTTTTAGGTGTATGTCAATCATTTTTCATTTTTTCAGCGTAATCCTAGGAGTACTTGCCAGGCAGGTTATGCGCGGCACAATACCACTGTACGATCATCTTAGGCTTTGGTTTTCACCAAATTTTAACCATAACAAAATTAATCCACCACACTCTCTTCTTTCTTCAAATTCTCTTTGTTCCCGTTCAAACTCTCTTTGTTCCCGTTGTTTTCTTTCTTCAATAAATGAACTAAGCATTTCCTTAACCAATTCTAAATCTTCTTCATAAATATTACTACTGGTAATCATTTTCTTTAGATCCGGTAATAACAAACCAGGTGAAGGATTTTCACCGATCTCTTCCGCTTAAATCTTCCTTCTTTCCCTTATTTAAAAACGACATGGCTCTTCTCACAACTAAATAACTTCTCCACTTCCTAGGTTCTGATCCTATCGCTGCTGCGCCAGTACGGTTTTTTTTTTAGCTTCCTTTCAACAAAAGGCAAAGCAATTTATGGGACTTACATAAAAACCTTTATTACTCTAACATAAATCATCTATTACAATTCCAACGCCAGTTTTATCAGGCGTCCAAAACAAAAACAGTCCTAACAAAATTTTATATAAAACTAAAATAAATCTTTAGAATCCTCGCACCTCTCATTATTGTAACGTGCCCTCATTCTCAAGTACATATTTTATATTTCAGCTCGAGTAAAATTTCCCAGTTTTATTACCATGGAGTTTGGTGCATTCGTTAGTTCATCATCACATAATCCGTTGATAATATAGACGGAACTTTACTTAAAGTAAAATAATTAAAAATTAATTACGTTTTTTAAAGGATGTTAATTGGAGTACATTTTTCAGACATGGTTAATAGCCCCCCCCCAAAAGAAAAAGAAGAGTTAATAAAGGTTAGTAAATTGGTTATAATTTAAAAACATGTAATACTTGTTGCAAAAACGGAGTAATTTAAAGTACATTTTACTTTCTGCCCGAGACAAAACTGTCTTAGCTAATTACTAAGTAATTCCTTTATATATACTTAAATTTCTAGATACTGGGGCCTTGCACAGAGGCGCAATCTATGACGTTGGTTCTCATGTATTCATTGTATGCAAGCATTAAAACCTTAATTGAATTGAATTTATGAAATTGGGATATGACATCCAGAGTAATTATGCATTTAAATTTAGGAAGAATGATTAATTTGTGGAATGAAATAAAATAAAAGAAATTGTACTTTGAAAGCTAGGCTCAAACTATTCATTAATTAAGATTGAATCTTATGGACGATTAAACGAAGAGAATATTTTGTGATAACAAGTGAGTTCAGTTGTAGTTAAATTACTTTAGAACTTCAAAGTTTTTTAAAGAAAGTTTGATTCCATAATAATAGTTTAATGTTTCTCTGAAATCGTACAAAAGCAATTTCCATAAGTTACTCCTACCATAGACAAACCCAGCTGTAAATTCAATATGTAAAATATTAATCTCAATTATTTTCATTTTAAATAATTCAATACGAATTTGGAAAAAAAAGTAGACGAAATTATTATAATCCAACACTGTAGATTTTCTGTTAAGAAAATTACGTGTAATACCAATGTCGAAATTTTTTAGAGCTATCAGCTGGCCTTGGTACGATCACGGAAGCTTTTGTGATCCGTCGGCATTAGAACACAACAAACAGCCTTTGTTGCCAGTCAGAAATTTCAAATAACTCTCTTTTTTATGGCCAAACGGTAGGGAAATGTCCGCTTTCAAAAAGCGAATTCCAACTCAGTATAAATATATTCATAAATCAATTTCAGCATAATCCTGAATGCAACCTCGTCGTGTGTCAGACAATGATGTGAAAGAGGTTATACATACAGAAAATGTGATGAAAATGAATCGAATAAATCAGAATTATGCATACAATGTCTCATAAAGGCTACCTTTCCAAAATCAAGGCATTCATATATATACATAAATCCGCTCTTATATTAAACGAGGAATGTTTGTGTGTGTGTGGGTGTGTGTGTATGTCCGAACGATCTCGAAAACTGCTCTAAGGATTCTTTTTAAATTTCGTACCTGGGGGTTTTTTGGGCCCCTGAAACGATTGAGCTAGGTCAATTGATTGAAAAATCTCTAAAACGCTCAAAATTTAAAATTTAAAATTTTGGACGGTAGCGCCATCTATTGAGCGTTTGAGAAACACACTTGATGCAATCTTCCTAAAAGGGACGCTCAAATAAGTTTGGGGCGGATTAAAAAATACACGCCATCGATATATAATAGTAAAAATTAATTTCGCAAAGAAATAAAATAAATGGAACTTGATATTCAGTACACAGACAAATAAATATTTTAGAAACTAGATATATTACACCATTCAGCTACATAAATTTGTTTAGAATTAAAAAGTTATTTTTATTTCAAAATATCGTCCTGGCAACCAGCGAAAGAAAAAGAGAAAAGAGTCTTCGTTGCCATCCCCGCAAGCACCTTGATGTAATATACGTAAATAATTTAATTATTCTTAATTCATAGTTATTAATACAAAACTATTCATAAATCTTATGTGAAAAATTGCCTGAATTTATTACAATTATCCTTTTGTAACTAACGTAAAGCTAAATGTATTTTCGCGTATATACTAAAACAATAAATATTTTTCATGTATTTTATTGATCCATATGATGCGAATTTCAAAAGTGCATAAAAGTTTCAGCTTAGCCGAATAATTTAAATGAAAATGACACCCTTTCCAGTCATTCACAGTAAGAAAAAAGATCCTGTGACGTAACATGAAAATTCCATTTTTTTTTATAATAACGGCACTAGGTTGAATTCTATTTTAACTGCCTTATTTCGCCAAGTTGACGATAAATATTTAAATGTAGTTACCCTGACGATTTTTTTTTTAATGGGTCAACCGTTTATAATGAAACGATGTTCGAAACTCCGATGAAAATATGATACGATCGATTCCTAAATTGGGCTCGCAGCCGATATTCAAATTAATTTTGCAGATGATCAGCCATCAGTTTAGTTTTCATTCACTGCAGTTGATGATTTCAACTCATTTATTTTATCATCGTATGGACAACCTTTTAAAAGTTGCGGGCAGAACTTTACGATAGTGGCCTCCTGGGCCTGACTTCAGGTTGTTAGCGAAATCGCGGGCCGTATAATTCGGATTTATATGGAAGTTTGAATGTTTTATATTGGTTTTATACAGGGTTTTGACTTGTTCTGAGGGCTGGTCCAAAAGCCATGGCGGGCCTCATCCGGCCGCAGGCTGGGAGTTGTCCATATGTGGAAGCAGTAAATTGGAAGGCTGAAATCTGGTTACTAAGATTTTTTCTAATAAATTTTCAATTCTTATTTAGACGTGGATTAGGCTGTGTTGTTTTGTGTTGTGTACTATCATTAAACTAAAGGATAAAGCCCTTTGTGGAGACAATTGCAGCGGGCGATAGAATGTCTACACTCAGAATATTTAATATTTACCCACTTAAAATCAAATAACTTCATATTCAATTTTTATTATACATGGAAATTCGAATTGTATAATCTGCAGAAACATTTCGTATTCGAAACATTTCGTTTGGTATCAACATCCTCTCCTATATCCATGCTTAATGCATAGAAAATCGTTTTATTTTTGAAAAAAAGTTAAACTGAGTAGTAATTTAGAAAAGCTATTTTAAGCGAATTGGAATCGTAATTTTTCCTCCAAAGCCTGATAACCGTGACTTCAATGTAACGTCAATGTCACTTGCAATAGATTATTCTGACACTCAAATGATTAGCCTTTTTTATTCTCTTACATGAAATAGAGCTAAAAATACAAAAAAAAACCGCTTAAAAATCAGGGAACGGGTGGATTATCAGATTTTTTCTTTCTTTTTTTTTCTTTCTTCTTTTTTTTTTTTTTTTTTCTTTTTTTTTTTTTTTTTTTTTTTTTTTTACAAAATTATGTTAATTTTCAGGCTGATCGCACCAACGAACCGTGTAAATTTTAAGTTATCAGACAATACATTTTTAATCTGTTTGGATGGTAAAAGTTTTATTTTGAGTGGTTGAACTGGAATTGTGACAGAGTCAGGGATCTGCGTAACTATATAGGAGCGATGTATTTTTTATTTATTCGAGGTTAGAAGTCCATTTTCTTCAGTCCATCCGTTTGTTCTATTATTGTCAACGTTTAAGTAGTTGTTAGGGTTATTATAAAAGAATATTTTTGATCTATTCTGTTTTTGATTTCATGATTTCGAAGTGTCCTTTTGTACTAATAATTTAAATTGCGTTACACTTTTTATTTTCTTAAGCGTGAGTTTATAAAATAAAATTATGTTTAAAGCATATTTATGTAAGATTATACTTTTATGGCATCTATATTTATGTATCTATAAGATTGAATTTACGTTTGTAGAATTTGTTTATGCATGATGTATTTTCTTTGAATTAGAAAAAAAAATAAGTATTTTATGTTTGAATTGAAGCACTATAGAGAAATTTACAATTTCAATCGTAAAGAATTATCATCATAAAGACGTAAATGCATGAAAGTGTAGCTCAAAATCGAGCTGTGGAAACATGATCACCGACAGCAGCACTTAGCCCAAATGTGTGAACGTGCAGTTCAAACACAAGCAGATGAAACAGACGAGTAGTATTTGGAAGGAGAACGACATGGAACAGCTAGACGTCGACAAATACTTCGGATAAACAGTCTAAGTATCTACAAAGCTGCCACAAATATGGGTCCTTATTATCATAACTTTTTAACATGGATTGCATTCACCCTGGAGCTTTGCATTTTTCTGAAGAGTAAAAACAAAAATTAACCGAAACCATTTTGGGGACTGTAAGATTGATGTAGGACATTCCGAATTTCCTAATGAATTGGTGTGGTTGTTTCTTCGATGTCACCCACATTTCAAAGAATTCGAAATTTGAAAGCATACTTTACAATGGCTTTGTTCACAGTATATGACGAGTGAAACTATTAACGATTTTGGTGTGTACTGCTATGTTGCGAACAGTGTATAACAGACTTGATGAATTTTTTTTTATAAACTCATTCATCTGACAGTTCAAGCAACTCAAATTCTTGATGCTGAATTTGAACGTCCTCAATATGGACAGATATATTTCTGAAGTAATGAAGACGCTGTTAGTGAATGCATCGCCCAAGATCTTCGCTGATACCCTCGTTGATCTGCTACAGAAGGAAAGGAGGCACCTTACGTTAAACTACTTTTTCCTGAACTCTGATGGCACTGACCATCGAATATTTAGCATCCCTCTTCAAAACAAAGTATATGCCATTGTAACATTGAATGCCGACCAAAGTTTACCTGATAATGTATGAGTGATCCGACAGCGATGAAAATCTTTGGCAACCATGAAGATTCTTGATACGTGCCAAGGCATTTACGTATTCATTATTTTACACTTAAGGAGCCTTTAGATTCTGAGCATGGCTCGGTAACCTGGTACTTACAAATAAATTAATAAATAAATACATGCATACAGCAGACTTCCTACAGAGGAGAATTTCTCACTGAAATAAAATTTGTAATATAACAGGAAAAAAACTGCTTTAATAACTTTGAACATATTTTTTACATAAGGAATCGGCTGTTTCTTTGTGTCTAAATTTTCAGATGTTTCTCATTCGATCTTACACTAATTTTGAAAATTTATCAATTGTAACAACATTATAAATGTATTCTGTAATATTATTCTATTAAATTTTGGGATGCATTTTGCGGAATCGTTTCATTTACATTGATTCTGCAATCAGAGAAGACGTTTTCAAATATAAAAATCCCGATTTTATTTACATTAACTTTTAAATTCTGATTATTTTCTAAATGAAAGTTCAATATTGTTGAGGAATTACTCTGCTACTCCTAGGGTTCGTCGTTCTAAAGTCCAGTTGGTGTAAAAAGTTCAAGTAAAAAGTCACTTGTCGGGATGGAACACAAACTTTATTGCTTCTAGAACTTCGTAGAACAATCAGCTGTACACAATTCACAAGCACAATCTAGCAGTAATGTGCTTTTAACAGTTCGCTTAGATCAGAAGCTCTCACAAATGCTGTATTTCTCACACAAAATAGAACACTTTCACTGGCAAGAATTCAGTGAAAATATACGAGAAATAACACTAGCAGTCTCTCAAGACTCAGCGATGAAGAATTTACACACAGCACTTAAATTCAAAGCTTCACAAACAGCGCGAAACACAGCTTCCTTCACAAAGCAAGCGTATTCACTCTCTCAAAGCTTGATCAACACTGAACTGTCGGGGCAACGCGTTGGTTTATATAGAGGAGGCAGAAACTGCGGGAAGCTTCTAGAGGAGTATATTTCTTGTAGATTCTACATAAAGCGAGAATATTGATTACGTCATAGAAGATAAATGTTAGGTTATAATGCGTATTTAATGCAGGAAAAACAACTTCCAGGCCCCATTGGAAAAATCGCGCCAAATGGCCAAAAAGTCGCCAAGCTTGGCGACTTTTGGCGAAATATCGCCAAATTTGGCGCCAAAAATAAGTCCCCAAATGTGAAGAGATCTAAGCTCTAGGATCAATATTTCTCGAGTTTTCTAGAATATCCATTGAAAAACAATCGCAAACCGAAACCTCCATATCTCCGGTTCTAATTGGCCGATTTTGATGCAACAAAAAGCAAAATCTATCTATTAGAAGCGTAGAATACGAATTTTAAACTATTTTAAGCCCGAGAGCAGCGAGTTGCCCCGAAAATTCGTAACATTGCCCCCTTCCCAAGGACTGCACGTCCCGGGCAGTACAATCCCTAGTTAGGAGGTCACACAAGTACCTACACTGTATAACACTTAACAAGATCTTAACAACATAATTCAAGCAAGTAATCAATAGCACAATAAGCAAATACACATTAATAAATAAATCATCAACATAATAAATAATTACACTGTAATAAATCATAAACATAATAAACAAATACGCATTAATGAAAACCAATATATTACAAATATGTACACTAAACATGGCGTAAGTAGTGAGTGAAAGAGAGTTGAGGAAAGAGGAAGAGAAGGGAAAGACAGGAAAGAAATGAGAGATGAAAGAAAGGAGGAATTACGCCATAGTGACCATGGTCTGAGCTAATTACAACCGCGGTAGATGGCTAGCCGATCGTAATGTACAACTCTTGGCTTCGAGTTTGGTGACTTACGAATCCGTACGATGACGTCATTCAGCCGGTTTAGGACTGTGTAAGGACCGTCCCACGGCGATTGCAGCTTGGGAGACAGGCCTTTCCGTCGAGTAGGATTCCATAGCCAAACTTTGTCACCTACGTTGAAGTCATGTCCTGTAGCTTTCGTGTCGTAGCGATTCTTCATCCTCTCCGTGTTCAGGCTGATCCGCTCCCGAGCAAAATGATGCACGTCTTCAAACCATGCCTGAAGATTTTCCACGTACTCCTCTGGCGATGAAGGCGCATCTGGAGGGCGGCCGAACACTAGATCGGCGGGAAGACGAAGATCTCTGCCGAACAGCATCTAGGAAAGTGTGAAGCCGGTAGTCTCATGGACGGCGTTCCTATAGGCCAGCAGGAAGAGGGGGAGTTTCTTATCCCAGTCTTGTTGATTCCTAGATACCAGGAGCGAGAGGTTGTTCAAAATTGTGCGATTGAACCTCACCACCATGCCGTCGGATTGTGGGTGTAAAGGCGTAGTCTGGGTTTTGTCCATTCCGAGAAGTTGGCATAGTCCTTTTAAGACTGCAGAGGTAAAGTTCGTTCCTTGGTCGGAATGAAGTTGCAGAGGGGTTCCATATCTGGAAATCCATTCTTGCACCAGTACCTCTGCTACGGTCGTAGCTTCTTGATCGGGAATAGGAAACGCTTCGGGCCATTTAGAGAAATAGTCAATGACAACTAGGATGTATTTGTTGCCATCCGAAGTTCGCGGAAGAAGTCCCAAGATGTCGAGGGCAATTCTCTCGAAAGGCGCTCCTACATTATAACGATGTAGTTTGCCACGGCTTCGTTTCTTCGGGCCTTTACGGGCGGCACAGGCGTCACAAGCCTGGCACCACTTTTCAACATCGCCTCGAGCCCTAGCCCAGTAGAAGCGCTCGCGAACTTTCTGCAGGGTCTTCATTACGCCAAAATGGCCTCCAGTTAAGCCATTATGAAGTTCTTCTAGAACCTTCGGAATACTCGAACGAGGGAGTACTAACTGCCATCGGAGCATCTTGCCGTCGTCCGACTCCCATTTACGATACAGGACTCCATTCCTCAGGCGAAGGGAATCCCATAAAGCCCAGTACTGTTTTGTTGCCGGACTGTAAGATGATATTTCTTGCCAACTGGGCTTAGCGCTGGATTTTTCCATAAATTCCACAATAGATTTGATGTCGCTGTCTGCTAATTGGTCCGCCCGAACATTTTCGTCACTCCAGGGATCTTGAGATGATGCCGATGATGTAACTTGGCGGACAACGGGATGTTTCAGATAGTAATTTTTCTCTGCCCTGGAGCAATAGCGACAACTGTCTATGCAGGGCCTTCTCGACAAAGCATCTGCATTTCCATGAGATGACCCTTTCCGATGACGTATCTCGATGTCATATTCTTGTAATCGCTGTATCCACCTGGCTATTTGGCCCTCTGGATTCTTGAAATTTAGAAGCCAGGTTAAAGAGGCATGGTCCGTTCAGAGCAGGAACTTTCGGCCGTACAGGTAATGATGGAAGTGCTCTACGGCTTTAATGATAGCAAGAAGTTCCTTTCTCGTAACACAATAGTTACGTTCTGCCTTTGAAAGGCATTTGCTCCAGTAAGCAATGACGTGTTCTTGGCCATCTATCTCCTGGGACAAAACTGCTCCAACACTCTCCTTACTTGCGTCTGTGTCCAGGATAAATGGCTTGTCAGGGTGAGGATACGACAGGATCGGCGAAGATGTTAAAGCCGTCTTCAGTTCGTTGAATGCGTCCTCACATTCCTCAGTCCATAGAAATTTCTGTCCAGTCTCGGTCAATTTGTGAAGAGGTCTTGCAATTTGAGAAAAGCCCTTCACGAATTTTCGATAGTAAGTACACAGACCGAGAAAACTTCTTAAGTCATGGATATTCTCAGGACGACTCCAGTTCTGGACTGCGGACGTCTTTTCGGGATCGGTTCGGACTCCGTGGGCGGATATTATGTGCCCGAGGTAACGTACTTCCCGACGAAACAAATTGCACTTCGATGGACTTAGTTTCAAGTTTGCCTCTTTTAATTTCTGCAGTACCTTTCGAATGTTCTCGAGATGCTCTTCGAAAGTCCTTCCGACGATGATGATATAGTCCAAATAAACGAGACATGCTTCGTAGGAAAGTCCTCTCAACACTGTCGCCATTAGTGGCTCGAATGTAGCAGGTGCGTTGCAGAGTCCAAAAGGCATAACTTTGAACTGCCACAATCCTTGTCCCGTGGTAAATGCAGTCTTTTCACGGTCATCGGGATGAATTTCTACTTGCCAGTAACCACTTTTCAGATCCAGAGTGGAAAACCATTCGTTTCCCGATAAAGTGTTCAAAGTGTCGTCTATCCTGGGAAGAGGGTAGCTGTCTTTCTTGGTAATGTCATTCAGACGTCTGTAGTCAACACAGAACCGGGTGTAACCATCCTTCTTTCGGACCAAAACAATTGGCGAGGCCCAGGGACTAGTCGATAGCTCGATGACGTCATCATGCTGCATCTCCTCTAAAAGTCTGCTCACCTCTTCTTGCTTAGTAAACGGCAGCCGCCTAGGATGTTGCTTGATGGGAGAATGGCTGCCTGTATCTATCCTATGTTGAGTTAAGCTCGTACGGCCAAAGTCACCCGAAGTTCGGGAGAAGAGGTCTTCGAATTCAGCTATTACTTTCTCCGCAGCGCTTCTCTGTTCTGCCGTTAACTCCACGTCTTGTATTAATTCCTTCGTCAGGCACTCGGAAGATTTAGCTGTCGTTTGGCTGATGTTCTTATTAATGCAGGTAACAGGAGTGCATGTCGCCAACACTTCATTTTTCTTTATCACCTTCGACTTATCCGTCACATTTACTACTCTAACTGGAATTTCTGTTCTCGACAAGTCCACAAGTGTTGCTCCCACAAGTACTCCTTTGACGGAATCACTATTGTTTGGGTGTTCGATTGATCCAAAACGGAATTTATTGCTTTCTTTTACTGTTCCAGAAATTATTGAATCAGTTCTGGGAGGTAGAGTGATATCAGTCTGGGCTATTATTTGCTGAACAGGTAAAATAGTTTCATTTTTAATATCGAACGCAGCTATTTCTTCTGAGTCTGAACGAAGCTCGTTATTCTTAAAGTCCAAGTTAAATTTGTGCGATTTTAAGAAGTCCAGTCCGAGAATAAAAGAGTCTGTAATATTGGCGACATATATCACATGGTCGTATCTGGCATTTCCAAACGCGATTTCTACTTGCGCTTTTCCGCCCACTTCGATCTTGTCACCTGTCACAGTCTGGAGGGTCAGCGAGGGCGGAGTCCAGATAATCTTCAAGTTCAATTTCTTGGCCAGATCCGTCCTTATGATGGTTACGTTCGCTCCAGTATCAATCACCATGTGGCATGAAAACCATTAACGTATCCCAGTACGAATAGTCCATCACTGCCGCCATTCACTGATGAAATCTGTAAGACTTTCAAACGGGGCTTTTGAATATCCCTCAGCCTCTGTTCCTGAAAGTCGTCTCTTTTCTGTCTTCCTTCATGGGCTTCTCTGGTGCATTGATAACTGCGATCTTTACGACGAGAGTTATTTTGTGCGTCGCAGTATTTTCGTAAATGCCCCTCGCTGTTGCACCTCCAACATTTCACTTTCTTTGGGCCATCTCTCGTTCTATCGGATCTTAATTTTCGCTCTATGAGATCTTCAATTCTCTTCAACCTGTTCTCGACGCTCTCTGTGTCTTTGTCAGCTCCCTCTTGGACCGTTACCGCTCTAACAGCATGCCGATCTTTTCTCACGGCCCGCTGGGCTGCCTCTAGCTTCATTGCGAACACCAGAGCAAACTTCAAATCCTGATAATCCTCCAACATGAGTGCCTTTTGGGTTTCTGGTCCACGAATCCCATTTCTGACACCAAATGTTGAGGAATTACTCTGCTACTCCTGGGGTTCGTCGTTCTAAAGTCCAGTTTGTGTAAAAAGTTCAAGTAAAAAGTCACTTGTCAGGATGGAACACAAACTTTATTGCTTCTAGAACTTCGTAGAACAATCAGTTGTACACAATTCACAAGCACAATCTAGCAGTAATGTGCTTTTAACAGTTCGCTTAGATCAGAAGCTCTCACAAATGCTGTATTTCTCACACAAAATAGAACACTTTCACTGGCAAGAATTCAGTGAAAATATACGAGAAATAACACTAGCAGTCTCTCAAGACTCAGCAATGAAGAATTTACACACAGCACTTAAATTCAAAGCTTCACAAAAGCGCGAAACACAGCTTCCTTCACAAAGCAAGCGTATTCACTCTCTCAAAGCTTGATCAACACTGAAATGTCGGGGCAACGCGCTGGTTTATATAGAGGAGGCAGAAACTGCGGGAAGCTTCTAGAGGAGTATATTTCTTGAAGATTCTACATAAAGCGAGAATATTGATTACGTCATAGAAGAGAAATGTTAGGTTATAATGCGTATTTAATGCAGGAAAAACAACTTCCAGGCTCCATTGGAAAAATCGCGCCAAATGGCCAAAAAGTCGCCAAGCTCGCTTGCACTCGCTTGCTCGCTCAGCTCGCTTGCAAAAAGTCGCTTGGCGACTTTTGGCGAAATATCGCCAAATTTGGCACCAAAAATAAGTCCCCAAATGTGAAGAGATCTAAGCTCTAGGAGCAATATTTCTCGATTTTTCTAGAACATCCATTGAAAAACAATGGCAAACCGAAACCTCCATATCTCCGGTTCTAATTGGCCGATTTTGATGCAACAAAAAGCAAAATTTATCTATCTGAAGCGTAGAATTCGAATTTTAAACTATTTTAAGCCCGAGAGCAGCGAGTTGACCCGAAAATTCGTAACAATATTGATGACGGTAAAACAATTAAAAAATAGAACGGAAATTTCTAATTGAAATAAGCGTAGCACATGCGCTAAATTAGTGTATAGTCTTCACTTTTGAGTATTTCATATATACACTCTTCACAATAAATTTTATTTCTTATGAAAATTACTAATTTCCATACAAATTTAATATTACATAACTGTTTTTTTATTATTACTTCGGAAATTATCGCACAAATTAAAAGGATTGTTACATTTATTAAATGATTTAAAGAATTATTTATAATGCTATCTGACTATAAAAGTATCAACATTTCATTATTATCTTCGATTCAATAAGTTATTTTTAGAAAAATATACATATATTCATAGGCGTAGAGTTATATGGGCCCGTGGGACTCGAGCCCCCCCAATAAATTGTGAATAGGGGCTGAGCCCACCCAATAATTTACCACTAAATACAGGAAACTAATTTATACTAACATAAAAAAAAGTATTTCACGCCATTTACAAACGTTTAAAAAAACCTTTACTTGTACTTTTAAAAAATTTCTTCTTTTGATTTCAATCATGATTTAGTATTTATTGTGACACCACGTTACACACAATGTTACTATAAGCTGCCCTCGCAGGGCTCTTGTTAATTAAAATCAGATTATGCAATGTAAAATATGAAATGAAGAAAAGTTCAGATGTGTCTAAAATGCACTATCTCATCGAAAATGTTTTTTTTTTCCTTCTTTGGATTTTTTACTTTGCTTCTATTTTTAACTTATAACATGGTAGGAAGATACTAACATGGATACTTTCCTTACATAGATGTAGAATTCTATGGACCCATAGAGCTCGAGCGCAGGGACGTACCCAGAAAAAAATTTCGGGGTGGGTCCGAAAATTTCGGAGGGGGTCCAAACAGTGAAAAGGGCAGAATTTTATACAACAAAACTTCATCATTATTATTTTGCTTTTAAAAAATGAAATTTCGGGGGGGGGGGTGAGTTCCGGACCCCCTGGACCACCCCCTGGGTACGTGCTTGCTCGAGCGCCTCCAATAATTTACACTTATATATAGTAAGTCATAGCTGCCAACTACTACGGAATATAATTAACCATATTTTGTAAACAGTATTTTTTTTAATTATTTTTTTCAAAATGGTAACCAGCTCGCGCGCGCAGCACAAAAATTTAGCTATATTTTAATCGGAAAAATCATGTAGAAAAAGTGGTTAATTATATTCCGTATTAGTTGGCAGGTATGAGTAAGTTATATGTACGTGAATCAGTGGCGTAGCTAGAAATTTTTCATGGGGGCTACGACTTCTTCGACTCACATATATGTATACGGGTGTATGATAAGGAAGAGAACAATATACATTTTGTATGGCAAAAAATTCATCATGAGGGGTTATAACCCCCTTAACTCCACCCCCTTAGCTACGCCACTGACGTGAATATATGTATTTGTGGGGCCCGCCCCCCCCAATAATTTTGAAAACTTTACGCTTATGCATATATTAACATTATGTATTAACATTAAAACAAAAAAAGGTTTTATTCTTTTACGATTAAAGCGGACTTGGCAATACATGTTTTAAGATTTTCACTGGAATGAACCCCTCATCCGAAAGAACAGTTATCGTAAATTTAAATTGTTAAATATTTATTTATATTTATTTAGTTATTAATACCTGTTTGAAGTAAAATGAGCTGTAAATAAATATTTCATTATTTTAAATCCGTAAACTATATTTCCAAAAATGCCGATTAAAAAGTTTTCATTTGAAATGGATAACATAAAAAACAATAGTATGTTTTACATAATATTTTTTTCTTTTGTAATGAAAGACAATTTTGCTCAATATTAGAGGACTAGTTAAACTTTTTATGTTGTTTCCGAAAGTAATAGCTTGCTAAAAGGAAAAAGTAATTAGAAATTAAATATGATTCCGGTAACCCTTGAGACATCTCGAAGCACTCGACCATCTCTTTGTGTTTTGTAATTAAATTAAATCTAAACACTATGGTACAGATATCCGTAATTAAATTGTTTACAGTCTCTTGTCCATGCTGCTCCAGTTTTCAAAATTCCTAAATTTTATCATCCTGTGAGTTAAAACTAATAGAATAAAAAAAGGAATTTTTTTTTTTTGTTTTAGATAATACTGTATCAAAATTATTTCGATAAATATAATTTTATAAGAAATGATTTGGAGTTTGAATTCTGTAGTTTTTGGATTGCGGTTATGTAGTCAAGAACACACAAAATGAATATTTTTATAATTCGAAGTACATATAAACGGCTAATGAATCAATTACTGTACATCCTTAAATGCGGACTTTATGCACTCTTACACACACCCATATATATAAGCATTTGAGCAATTCTGATGAAAATTATTATTATTATTATTTGAGAATGTTGTATTAAGAAGTTTAAATATAAATTTATAAACTTCAGTACCACTGATTGGAGGCAAAAAGCAGTTGATGAAATTCCTACTGTAAAAGTAGGAATAGTACTAAGCCTACAAATTGCAAGTTGCTTGTAAAGGAATCTTGTTTCAAAAGCAAGCTTGAATGACCGAAATTTTAAGTCTTTTTATGTTTATGTTTTCTCTCCCCAATCCCCCTAAGTTAAAGTTATTCTCAGTGAAAAAAAAAAAAAAACAACATTCTGTTTTAGAAAACCATTCATTCTACTTCATTTTTGTATAACAAATGCTACAAAAAATTGCATTGACTGTATTCTAGCTGTAGTGATAAAATATGATTTTATAATAAATTGCTATTATTGTTTTCCAATTTTAACAATTGATTAATGAACTTTCTTAATTTAAAATAATGCAATAGAGAAATACTTATGCCACCTAGTTTTTACTAAGAAATTTTAAGAGAGATAGGATAAGAGATTTTTAATTACTTTGAGAAAAAGTATGCTTTTTTCTCTTATTTAAATTAATTAGACTTAGAATTATAAAATTAACGCACACAGAAATGCAGTAAGTTTCACTCTAACTGAAAAACAGAATTTATAACTATTATAAGATTTATTTTGCTATTTGAATTTTTTAAAACTAATACTATTTTTCCAAGCCCTAGAAAGCTGACAAAATCTCTTAATAGATATTACGGAAGATTTTACGCATTATTTTTTCGCATGTAACGTATGCTCTATAGCGCATTAAAATAGTGTTGTAGTCCTAAGAAAAAAAGTGGGGGTGGCGCTCATTTTTGACGAAATTTAACCTAAACTTAGCAGATTCATTAATTGTAATTATTCCTTAAACAACCAATAAAACTAATTTAACCATCATTTGTTTATTAATTAATTAAAATAAACTCATTGTTAAATTATTCATTATTTGTTAATAATCTAAATTAAGTCTTTTTGATCAACCGTGTAAGCTACGTGTAATTTGTTGTTGCGAACATGTAATCGGATTTGTGTGCATGGCTGGAAGCCCTCTTATAAATCCTCGTCAGAAGAACAGCACAAGGAGGGGGGGGTGCCGCCCTCCGTTGCGGTTTTTCTAAGGGGTTCACGCTAAGTTTCGGAGAAAATCACGGAAAACTCCGAACTGTTACGGACGCGCGATGGGAACTACTCAATTTTTTCCATTTACATTTGTCCACAATCCAATGTTGTTGTTGTTATTGTGAACACGTATAGCGGATTTGTGTGTGCGGAAAGATTATAATCTGCTCTATTCTTATGGATATATTTTCAGTATTGAAGTGTTTAAGAAACCCTTACAATCCCATTTCTAAAGTCGATTCAAACTGTCAAAAGTTTCCTTTTGATTTTTATACCGATGTACTTGCCCTCGCGCGAACAAAACGAAAGTTTTAATTTCTTCACAGAATTTTTTTAAAAACCTTGTAAATGAGCGTCCCCCCTGAGAATAAACAGTGGGGGGACGTATGGGCTAAAGTGAAAAAGTAGGGGGACGGCGTCCCCCTGCGTCCCCCTTCGACTACACCACTGCGATTAAAAACAGCAGAACTTTTACTAATTACTCTTCTCATACAGCAATAGTCTTACTTCTTAATTAATTATTACATAGTATAAAAACAAAGTCAATTAAAATCTTAGTATTGTGAAAATAATTAGCCATTCCATTGCAAAGCTAAAGAGCTTGAACCAAATGGAAGGAGGGTAGCTAAAAATTACGGCGAAGACCGACCGCAACCGTGACCATGCCATTGAAAACAACTCATAATAATGAAAAACGAAAGAAAAGTCGTCTGCTACATTTTCCTTGTTCCATAATCTTAAGTAGCATTTTCCGAATAGGTGTTATGAAAATTAGGTGAATTGCTAAAACGAAAAATACAATCATAATTGAAAAGACAATAAGATGATGCTTGTAGAAGGTCATACAGACTAGTTTTCTGTCGGCTTGTTCGTAAAAAGGTAATTTTCCATTGTAATGAGACTATTATTAAAGAAAAATAACAAACTATATTCATGTTCTTTATTTATGGCTTTCAAATCGGTTCCAGCTGTTTATAATTTATCATACATGTATCTATTTATATTTTACTACAGCGTTTCAGTTTATAATAGAACAACAACTGTTCGTTGATTTTCACTAATATTACAACAAAAACTGTACTATTTTTAAAGTCGAAAGATCCTGAAATTATAAAAATTTAGTTCCCATATCTGTGTAGTTTCACTTATTAAGAGTTAAATAACATTTGCAGCGTAAAGTGAAAAAAAAAAAAGAAGAAAGAGAAAGAAAGAAAAAATTAAAGAGCAAAAACGTGAAGTATAAATTGGTGGGTATAAATTTATTAAGATTTTATATACAAAAACCCATTTTGAGTGCGTCTTAAAATACATGGAGCCTGTTTTTAATATACTAGGCGAACCGAAAAATATTTCAGAATGTCGAACTTCGCTTCATTCATTAGTAGTTTAAAAGTCTGAGAGCATTTATCTGCTCATGCTTCATTGCTGCTTAATAAATCCTATTATAAGAAATACACGAATTTATTATTATCACAATTAGTGAATTAGAAACGAGTGCAGCTGATGGAATATCTTTAAAAAAAATCAGTCATTCTAACCAAAGAATCAAACCCCCAATAAAATTACAGTGCAGATAATTTCTTCCTAAAAGTATCTCGCATAGGCGTAGAGTTATATGGGCCCGTGGGGCTCGAGCCCCCCCCAATAAATTGTGAATAGGGGCTGAGCCCACCCAATAATTTACCACTAAATACAGAAAATTAATTTATACTAACATAAAAAAAGTATTTCACGCCATTTACAAACGTTTAAAAAAACCTTTACTTGGACTTTTAAAAATTTTCTTCTTTTGATTTCAATCATGATTTAGTATTCATTGTGACGCCACGTAACACATAATGTTACTATAAGCTGCCCTCACCAGGCTCTGGTTAATTAAAATCAGATTATGCAATGTAAAGTATGAAATAAAAGTTCAGATGTGTCTAAAATGCACTATCTCATCGAAAGTGTTTTTTTTTTCCTCCTTTGGGTTTTTTACACTGCTTCTATTTTTAACTTATAACATGGTAGGAAGATACTAACATGGATACTTACCTTACATAGGTGTAGAATTCTATAGACCCATAGAGCTCGAGCGCCTCCAATAATTTACTTATATATAGTAAGTCATAGCTGCCAACTACTACGGAATATAATTAACCATTTTTTGTAAACAGTATATTTTTTAATTATATTTTTTGAATAGCAACCAGCTCGCGCGCGCAGCACAAAAATTTTGCTATATTTTAAGAAGAAAAATCATGTAGAAAAAGTGGTTATATATATTCCATGGTAGTTGGCAGCTATTACTAAGTTATATGTACGTGAATCAGTGGCGTAGCCAGAAATTTTTCATGGGGGAGTTACGACTTCTGCAACTCACATATATGTATACGGGTGTATGATAAGGGAGTGTAGAATATACATTTTGTATGGAAAAAAATTCCTCATGAGGGGGGGGGTTATGACCCCCCCTAGGCTACGCCACTGACGTGAATATATGTGGTTGTGGGGCCCGCCCCCCCAATAATTTTGAAAACTTTACGCTTATGGTATCTCGTCAATAAAAAAAATTAATTAAAAACACAACGTATTAGCAATACAATATAATAATGGACATATTTTTCCTTAGGAAGCTCACATTTTAGTCTATTTTATTAACATAACATATGAATAACATTTGCAGCGTAAAAACAGCGTGCAACATATTTTTCAATCGTACGCTAGTGAAAAATATGTTGCAGTAATTCCACTATTTTTATTAAAAATAATATAAGCTTTGAGAATGCATTGGATATTATTACTTTCCAATGAAAATTCGGTATTACAGAATATTTTTCTTTCATTCGATGATTATAACCTGCGATGTTTTTTAGTGAGATCAAAAGCTTTGAACAGTTGCAATGAATATAAGCGCATAATGCATTGTTAACGTACATACCGACTATTCAAGAGTATTTCTTGTGTATAAAGCTAGAAAAGCATAATATTTGGGATAAATTCACGTCCCTGCATGTAATTTTCTTCTCACTTCCGCAGTCATTCTAACCAAGTCTTACAGGATATATGATGGCATTCTTTTTGCATACTAATTACGTGTATCTTTCTAGAAATCCTTTGTGTAGGAGCATAATGTATATTGTCTTTACGTTGTTCACGAATAATATGATAGCCCGAATGGAAGATGTCTAGACAAGCTGCTTTTTTTATGTTTGATGGTTTCGCGTTTATTGTTGTGAATGAATTAAAGGTCACGGCAGTATTTTAGAATGTCCATTCAGTCGTAGTTTATACTTGTTTTCTCTTTTTTTTCGGCAAAGCAACTAAGTTTGATATTGCGCTTTGAGTACAAGAAACAGTTTCTTTCCATAAAAATTTTACCCGGTTCTGCTATGAACTCGCATGATTTAGATTAATACACAATAGCTTTAAACCAGTACAGTTCTTAACTGTTGCTACATGATAAGATATGTAAATAAAATGCTACTTGGAAAAAAAAGTCTTCAAAATTCCGTTATGTTTATATCCAGGTCATGATCATTGTAAATACTTAAACAGATGATGACTGCAGAATCAAGATCCAGTAGACACATGGAAGAATTTTCAAATGAAGCTGGTGAATAGATTATTTTGTTTGCAAAGCTGATCGGTGTCTACTGTCACGCAACGCTAAATGATGAATTGCATTGTTAAAATTGTCTCTTCTGTTACCTTTCACAAATAAAGCAATCAACTGATCATGTATTTTGACATGGGTATTTCAAGAAATATTTCGAAATTTAGTCGTAAAAATTTATCAGTTTATATATTAATTTGCAACTGCCGTAACATTAAGTCTATATTGATTTTGTTTAACCAATAGTGAGACGACGGGTTATTTGAGTTTTATACTGATAGATAGCGCTCTGATTTTTTCCTTTCTATAATTGTTGTTATTAATATTTGCCGGTTTTTATATTTCCAAAAATATAGATTTTTATAAGTGCTAAAAAGGCAATTACTAGTATTATACTAATTTTAAGAAGGCAGTCAAAAGACTCACATTACACGGTTAATAACCTATTAACCTTTTACAAGCCAAAATTCCCGATTGGGAACATCCAATAAAAGATTTATTGAAAAATTAAATTTTATGAATATTGATTTGAAAAAAGTTAGCAGAAAAAGTTAAAAGATGACTTGATTTTTTGAAAAATTTGCATTTCTATCATTAGTGTGAAAATAGCCACTTTCATAATGAAAATAGCCACTTTCATAAATTTTTACGGAGCTATCTTGATACACCTCCCTCCCCCTTCGAACTTAATTAATATCTTTACTTAAATTTAAAAATAAATCTTTAAATCTTTCATTTATTCTTAATATTTCACTTATTATTTAAGCTACCCATAAAAGTATAGTCAACGCATAGCCCCTAAAAGTATAGTGAGAAATGAACAGTGTTCCTAATTGGGAACACCGTGAAAAATTGGGCTGGGGGGTACAATTTTTTTTACCCATTTAAATGAGTAATTTCCTTTAACTAACGCATTAGAAGGCAAAATATGCAAAAAACTTTTTAAAAATATGCCTGGATCTGAATCAGGTCTGTAAAGGAATTTATAACAATTTCAAGTTGTATAATAATAACGTAAAGACACACGAAGATTAAATGCAAAGGTTGTGTTCACAATCATATAAAAACGTGATGAAAATCACGTGCTCACAATTTACTTGTTCTATCACTAGATAGGAGTACTGCGGCGCCACGAGATCGCCACCGTGCTCGATTTGTGTAGGAGTGAATGTAAGCAGATAATGCATTGTTAACGTTCATACTGACTATTCAAGAGTATTTCTTGTGTACTAAAGCTTGAAAAGCATAATATCATTCGGATAAATTTATGTCCCTGCATGCAATTTTCCTCTCACTTCCGCAGTTGTTCTAACTGATAGTCTTACAGGATATATGGTGGGGTTCATTTTGCGTACTCGGCAATCGAAGGCCGAGCAGATGGATACTTTTGCCCGGTCGGATAACGCATCAATATCCACGGGTGATTCCCGGGATCAAAACCAGCTTCCGCCACACGCTTTCCCTTCAAAGCAATTTTTTCTATGATATTATCATACATTTTTTAATGGCAAAGCCCTATTAATACAGCTTTCCACTCTAAAACGAAAAGAGTGACAACTTAATTCTAAGGAGTGAACTGGCAGCCAGTCATCCAATCTCGGAGGTGTGGATATATTCAGTCTCCGAGAGTATAAAAAGCGATTTCATTTAACCAAAATATTCAGGAAGAGTCAATATTCACTCAACAAGGTGTAAATCATAACATTTTAGTTCACTTAGACCATTTGAAAATTTGATAACATATTTATTTACTAAACGTAATTACTACTTTAGGTATCAGATGCTTTGGCTACCATTTCACGCTTCAAAAGTAACTATTTATTGTATTCGTTTTAGCATGTTAATATTTCATCCCAAAGGAGTAATAATAGTTGTTATTAAAGTCCAACGTTTGTTTCTTAACGTTTGCAAGAGCTGCACATTTTTAGATTTTTATTTTGTTTTGTTTTGTTTTATTTTTTAAAGTTATATTATTCGTTTAAATTTTCTAAATTTAATGTATACAAATGTCTTAAAAGGTATGTTATACAATGAATGGAGCCACAATTTTAATTTGTATTTTCCTTAAAAATGACAAGAAAATGGCATTTAAAAATTATAGTTACATAATTAGCGATAAATGCACCAGTAAGAAATTTGAAGATATTTAATTATTAAAATTACATTAATTGGCAGCCCAAAATAAATAAATAAGCAATGGAATTCTGTAATTACACTGCTGGCCACCCAAATTGCAACACCAAGAAAAACAAGAGATATCACAACAAAATTTATTGTGTAGATAACATGTTGACCAAGTAACAAATGATTAAATTTACAGCATTCTATGAAGCGTGGTTCCTGCCAAAATCAGTACCCAGAGTAGCCGCCGTTGTTGGAGATCACAGCTGCCACACGCCTCGGCATTGATTCAAAGAGACTTTGAATGTGTTCTTGGGGTACAGCAGACCAAGCAGCTTCCACACGTTGCCAAAGTTGATCTGGTGTGACAGCTGGGGATGAACTCTGGGTCAGTCGTTGAGCAACCATGGACCACATGTTTTCTATCGGCGAAAGATCCGGAGAGCGCGCCGGCCAGGGAAGCAATTCAATCTGGTGATTGACGAAGAACCCTTGGACAATGCGTGCCACGTGTGGCCGTGCATTATCCTGCTGAAATATGGCTGTTGGCAAGCCCTGAAGGTAAGAAAGGACAACTGGCTCCAACACCTCGGAGATGTAGCGCTGGCTGGTTAAAGTACCGGCAATGCGTACTAGAGGAGTGCGAGAGAGATATCCGATACCGCCCCATACCATAATACCCGGTGCAGGACCAGTGTGACGGTGCATAATGCAGCTGTTCAGCATCCTCTCTCCACGGTGTCTCCAGACTCGAATCCGACCGTCGTGGTGTTGCATACAGAAGCGTGACTCGTCAGTAAAGAGAATTTCATTCCATTCTGTCGTCCACATCCTTCTTTCATCGCACCATTGGCGGCGGAGACGTCTGTGGTTCCGCGTCAGAGGTAGACAAAGCAACGGACGTCTTGCGGACAGACCATTCTGCTGTAAACGACGTCGAATGGTACGCGCAGACACTGGATGATGCGTTACAGACTGAATCTGCTGTGATATGGTTCGTGATGTGACTGAGCGGTCCGTCACTGCCATGCGTACAATCTGCCTGTCATCACGTGACGTGGTGCACTGAGGTCGATCACGTCTGTCCGTCGTACCCTCCTGCACCCAACGATCACATATCCGCATCACAGTTGTTTGGTTTCGTCCAATACGACGACCGATTTCCCTGAAAGATAACCCACAATCTCGGTATGCCACTATCCTTCCTCTGTCAAACTCGGATACTTGATCAAAAGATGATCGTTGTTTCCTACGAGGCATAATTTATCGTTTTTTTGAAAAAAAAGCAAGAAAAACACAATTGCTGTACTTGAAACCGTCGAAATCTCCAAGCCTTAAATAGCGCTTTGAGGTGGCGCCACAGGCGCGCTTGATGTGCGTCTGCGCTGAAATTCTAATCATTTGCATATCTCACCTCAGCTAATGCATGTTGTAAATTTCATATTATTTGCATGCTTCCTTCAGGGTGTTGCATTTACGATGGCCAGCAGTGTACATGCTGTTTCAAATCGCCATTTTAATGCTACACTACGGTTGCCACATAAATACAAAAATTCATCGTGGTAACTGCACATGTTTAATTATCGCCACCTTGGTGAGAGACGGGGCATTAAGTAGAAATCAAACGTAGAAAGACAAACACGGCACACTCATGTATTATGATGCAGATTCCAAATAGTATTTAAAACGATGAAGTATAGTTGGAATAAGCTTGGCGAAGATTGTAAAACAGTTTTAGTGGGCGATTTTAAGATAGATTTCGATTCCAAAGATGTGTTTTACGGAACAAAGGAGAAAAATATGGCGCACTCATGAATAATAATACACTTTCCAGATTAATGGAATAAGGGAAGAAAATAGGGAAGACGCATGGATTATGTTACGCTTTTAATACATAGCACTTTAGTGCGTATTTAAAATCTGAATGTGTTTCAGATTTTCTTACTTTTTTAAAAACTTTTTTAGAGCTTAGAAAGTTTTTTTAAACTGCATTTTAAGCACTCAAAGTTATGTTTATATCTCTAAAACACGCATTTAACATAAATATAACTGTGTAACTAACTTAGTTACAATGTTTATGTTAAGTGCGTGTTTTATATCTCTAAGCATAGCTTTGAGTGCTTAAAATGCAGTTTAAATAACTTTTTAAGCTCTCAAAATAAAAGTAAACAACTGCGACACCCTCAATTGGACTGAAATTAACGCAAAGTGGATGCTCTGCTCGACTGCGATATTCGGAAACGATGCGATATTTGAAAAGCGAGATAAGCGCTTCTGTGCTTCGAAATAAATGGCAGAATGTTAATATGCTATATATATATGTATGTATGTATATATATATGATTTTTATCTTCTTATCATTGCATCAATTCTTTAGTTCTTATTATTTGGTTTTTTTCGAGCATAAGTTGTGCAAGAATAGGTTACTATCTTTTGTTTTTCATAGTGAAATGAACTCTCAGGACACTCATGCAATCAGAGAATTTCTCTCCATGTGATATATTTTGAGCGTAAATCATATGAAAGACACAACGATGTTTAGCTAAATACATATCCAAATGATATCCATGTGTTGTCAGAACGGAAGCATCTCTCAGGACACTCTGTATAAATAGCAGCATAAGAAATATTAATCATTTCCTCAAATATTAGTCGATCATGATAAAATGATATCACATAAATTTCAAAATACGTATATCATTTCTTCAAATATTAGTCGATCATGGTAAAATGATATCAAATAAATTTCAAAATATGTATAGCCTCTAGGTTTTCATCTTTCTTGGATTTCTGTTATTAATTACATTTTCGCCAAAATTGCTTAGATGGGTGAATTTTCTTTAAAACATTTTAAGATGTAAGTTGCCTGGTTTATTTTAATGCTTAATAAAAGCGAGAAAGAAACAGGGAAAAGAGCGTCTTAATTTAACTGATGCATGTTCATTCAAGTAAAATAAAATAGAAACATAATGTTGGAAAAGTACGCGGAAACTGCGTATGTTAACTAATATCCAATTATGAAGAGACCCAGATGACACAACCTGGGGCTGATTAAGCGTAGCCTTGCCTTTCGAAAAGGAAATTAAATATGCTTTGAGCAAGTCTGTTTAGTGACTGATTAGATGTTCACGCATACATAATACCTCTATAAATAGTCGTTTTCGGCGATCTATTTATTCGCCAGAGTGAAAGCGGCTTTTACTTTCATTTCACTCAGTTTACCTGCGGAGAGAGATTAATAGTGTGCCTTGGAGCAATGCTTACCCCCAAAATTTATCACTATTGATCAACAACAAGGGCGCGGACACCTGGATTTCCATGGAATCAATATGATCAGCAAGATAGAGATAACATCGGCCTATCAATGATAATGAAGGAATCACCGCATAAGATCACATTAATCGTTTTAAGCTGCGTATATAGAACATAAAGGAAAGTTGTTGAGATCGAGTTGCACCAGTGTGAACAATTTCAAGTGGTTTGGCGGTAGCATGCGATTCTGGTAGAATCTTTAATGTACCTTTAAGTCAGTGTTTAAGGTTTTATTTTTAAATTTCTAGGGTAGATTGCTCTTGATTCATGCAAAATAAAAAGTAACTTCGTCCCCAAAGAACAAGGCGGAGTCATAGCTTTACGTGATGGACATTTAAAAGTTCAATGCACAAAAACAGATGGGTTGCGGAACGTTTAGATGCTGATATAGGAATGGATTTCCAAACTATTTCTTAAATTTCTAAAAACACTAATTTGATACCAAGGCAACAGTACTTCAATTATAGAAAGTATCAATAAGATCAAGCGTGTGAATAAGCTTTTGCTTTTTCCGTGGACTGGTGCTGGAATCAAAAACTTAGTCCATTCAGTCAGGTAACTTCTAGCAATTTTATCGCAACTAATGTGGCGCAATATCGCTAGACAATTAATGTCCATTCTCTTTCACAGATGGCGCCATCACTGCGCACTTTGAAAGCTAAAATCCAGCTTAAGAAAAGCTTGCATTGCCAAGCCAAATGTCAAGCTTGATTTAAGCTTATGTGCTGTCTGGGTTGATCCATTTGAAGGTTTTCTTTATGTTTATTTCTACGTCAACCTCCTTGTCTATATGAACAAGAACTCAGATCTTCCTACTTACTTATGTCATTTGGGACTTCAAAGAATTAATAATATTCCAAATGACATTGTCCAGATGTACATGGATGGAAGTAGGAATGACATGGATTATGCTGGCAGTGGAATTTACACCGAATGAAATAACTATACTTAAATATTTAGAAGAAAAATCTTCGCTTCGCTCAGATTTTCGTAGTGAACTAGTAGCCACAATTGGATCTATTATTCTAAACTGCTACGGCCCAACGATGGGCATTACTGATGGCGGTTTCCTATTCTGTTTTTCCCATATTCTAACGAGTGTTCCCTTCTCAGAACAAACTTTGGCCCGTCAAGGGGCTTGTGGGACCACAACATTTGCTTACAGTTTGTCTGCCCCCCTAATTCCAGTTCCTGTATAGTAAATGGCGAGTCGTCCGCGAGTGTCGGGCCCACTTCTCGTCTTACCCTCTGTTCCTGGGTATTGTTCTGCGGAAAATGGTACCGAAGGAGATTGCATACAGCTTCTGCGTGTGTCACCGAAGATCCGCCACTTCCGATAGCTCACAGGAGGAACAAGGAGTTCTTCTTCCGGTTTAACCAATCGTAGTGTGCTCCGAACGGGTCTACGGCCATTACCATTTGGCTGTCGTACTGCCTTCTTGAATAGTGCTTGTTTCCTTCGATAGCTTATTTCCGACGACTTACTATGGCCGGCGTCGTCAGTACAGCGTAGGAATATCTTCTCTTTTGCTGTCATCTTCCTCCTGTGGGTCACTAAGTTGAACGCCTACCACAGTACCTTACGCCGCTCTTGCCTCTGGCTCTCTCTGCGTGCGAGACATGTACCCTGGACACAGCATTCCCCATCACTTGAGTAACCTTCTCTGCGCAGTTGTCGACTTCGTTCTCTCGAACCCAATCAACAGTGTATTCGGAGAGCATGCAGTCAAGCAGCTCTTTACTGCCGGGATATGAATCTTGTTGAGCCTTATCCTCTTGGAGTGCTCCCCCCTGGTTCCACTTGTGTGAGGGGTCCTAACAATTCTCTGATGGTCGGTTACCGTATCGAGGTCAACCATCTCCGATTTCTCTACTTATGTTACTCCCGCATGGTGGGCTACTGACAAGCCTATCCAGCTAAAACTAAGTGCACTTTTTAACTTAGGGTCCGACACTGCATCGTTCAGCAAAGTCAGGTCTTTGGCTAGAAGGAATTCCAAGACGGCGTTGCTTCGGGCATCCTCGATCTTGCTTGGGTTTCTCCATGTTGCGGACTTAGCTTGGAAGTCCCCAAAGATAGGAATGGAGGTATTCACATTTACCATCACTTGCAGACATCAGCTATGTCTTCGAATCAGATATGTCTTCGTTGTGTGTGTGTGTGGGGGGGGGGCGGTTAGCATGAGGCTATCGTGAAAGAATCTGTACCTTTATCCAGGCCTACGGCACTACATTCTTCGTCAGCAGCTTGATGATGAATTGCTGCCTTGGATTATTGATACTCGTCAATGTGGACTATGGACTATGGAATGCGAGTGTGATATTTCACCTACCATTTCTTCTTTCAAGAGGAATGGCTCTTAGATACAAATTAGATCGTAAAGACCTAGTAGTTCCCCTTGGTGGATAGCCGAAGCCGCTAAGCTTCGTCCGACATTCTGTTGTGCAAGGGATATATTAACCATAGTTATTCTTTTTTTTTCTGTTGCTGCAGCTCATACTTCGTCGTGGGACAGCTTTCCACCAGCTCAGAGTGGTCTACCGACACTTTGCTTTTTTAAGCTTCCACGCAGATGTAGCATGACTCGCAGTCCTTCTTCCTGTGCTCATGATCTCCGCAGCTCAGACAGCGCTGATGTGGCCATAGTCGCACTAAAGCACTGAGGCGCCCTTTCATTCTCTTGAACCCTGCATTTGCTCCATCCTGGAGCTGCGCACGTGCCCAAGATCCAGTATCTCACGGAAGACTTTAGGGGAGACGTCCAACATTATGAGTCGGGTGTCCCTCCTTTTGATGGACTATGATGGAAACTCCATCTTCTACTACTTGCCCCTGATTCCCCACGACTTCGATAACTTCGTCATCGAATTCCATCGGAACATCAGCCAGACGAATCTGGAGCTTCCTGTGGACGAGTTACTGGGTGCGCTCTGAAATCTAGATTCTCTGAAATGAAAAAAGCATTCTGCATGATAGCAAAAATTCTATGCAACACTTAACTAATTGCCGTAGTCTAATGACATTCACCGTGGATTCAGATTAATTTTCATCTACAGTGGATTTTCCCTCGGGCAGAACTCGAGTGCAACAAGAAAAGGATAAAGCAGGTATTTGTAAAGCTTCGACTTTTCCATGCCTTTAATCTATATGGAACTTTACCGAAGAACTAAATTAGAGAACAGAGCCACTTCGACAATTCTACTAGTAACTCATTGCTATCAAAGTATTTGCTCGGGAGATTCTATGGGGTTTGGTACAATTCACTGACAACAACTACACCGACAGGATATTTCACCGACTGGACATTTCACCGACATGGATTATTCACCGACTGGACACTTCACCGACACGGATTTTTCACCGACTGGACATTTCACCGACACGGATTTTTAACCGACTGGACATTTCACCGACACGGATTTTTCACCGACTGGACACTTCACCGACACGGATTTTTCACCGACTGGACTCTTCACCGACACGGATTTTTCATCGACTGGACACTTCACCGACACGGATTTTTCATCGACTGGACATTTCTCCGACATGAATTTTTCACGGACTGGACATTTCAACGACACGGATTTTTCACCGACAGGACATTTTCATGAACATTTCAGCCACTTTAAAATTGACTAAATTTTCAATATTACGACGACAAGCCAATTCCCACACAGTTTTAATAATACATTTAACGAAAAATCTCCCATAAAGAGAGTAGCTAATTACGATTCTTTTTTCTCAAAAATTTATCAATATATCTAAAAAAGATTTCTTTTGTACAAAACTAGAAAGTTTAGGCGTTTAAAACAGGGCCGTGACTATAGTTTATTTATTTATTTTTGTTGGGTTGGAAGGTGGGGGATTGCAAAAAACATTCATATGAACCACTCATATGAACCATCAACACAGTAATACCAAGCGCTCAAAGCAAAGGCTGTAATTTCCATTTGTCTCAGGCTGTGTACAGAAGAATACAAAAAAATGGGCTTGCATCGAAATATGGGACTGATCCTAATTTTAGCATTTTAATTAGACATATTCCAGCCCTGTCGTTTCTAAGTGCATTAGAAATCCCGGATGCATTTGAGCGTCTGAAAGCTTTTATGCCACCCGAAGCCGAGCCCATTTTAAAATGGTTTGATGAGTATTTTGTAAATGGCAAATTACGGAAACGAATTCAAAGAACTGGTCAAGAACAAAGATGGCCGCCATTATTCCCCCCCCCCTCTGGTCAGTTTTTGAAATGTTGAATCTGGTCAGTTGTTATCTGGTCAGTCTTTTGAATCTGGTCAGTTTTTGAAAATAATCAATTTGCTTTCCCTAGAACCCAAAATAATGTCGAGGCTTGGCATCGATGGTGGGAAACTTCAGTTGGACGGCCACACATTGGAATATTTCACATTATAGGAGAAATCAGAAAAGAACAAAATGAAGTAGAAAATGCAATAGGAAGAGTTATTAGAGGAGAACCACCCCAAAAGAAAAAAAAAGAAGATGTAGACAGAGAAAAACGAATCCAAACAATCATTTTAGATCGACAAAACAGATCTGAGATGGATTTTTTACGTGGAATAGCCCACAACATTTCTTTTTAGTGACTTTTGTATTTTGCCTTTTGTATTTTGTACCTTATATTTTGTAATAATTTTGTACTGTAATTTTCAATAAAGACAACAGTGGGGTACTTTTCCATACACCTCCTCGTGGTGTGCCCTGGCAACGACTATCTGTCGGCTAAGTATGGAATATACATATACAGCCTTTTCGGCTAATCCTTATAAATAAAAATGAAATTCTGTTTGTTTGTTTGTTTGTTTGTGGATTTGATTCGTATACAAATCCACAAAAATGGACCTATCAGCCTGAAATTTTGCGCAGATATGTAAAATAATATAGAATAAATGATAGTCCACTTTAAAACTTTGAAAGTCCACCCGTTCCCGGAATTTAAGAGATTTTTTATGTTCTCCACGCAAAAAGCTTTCCGTAATTGTAACCCCTGTAGTGAAAAAAGTGTGAAATAAGAATCGTGGTTGCCATGTGTGGCGATTTTGCCGAATAAAATGTTTTAAATTCTCAAAGTAAAAATAAAAGAATAATAATGATTTTTTTTTTTGTTAGTTTATATTCGTAAGGTTATTTTTTTAAAATTATAATATCGTGTGCATGGGAAATCGGAGCAAGAATGAAATGTTTTATACGCAAAACAATAAGAATTGAAGATTTCCGAGGCTAATATGTTAAAATTTTTTAGTTTGGCGAAAAAATAAAATGGCTCAAATGCCGAGAAAGTAAGTTCTAGCGGTTTGCACTGTTTCCGGCTTGGCGCAATTTAAGACTGATTGAAGATGAAAGACTTCTTTTGGCAGAAACTTATAACTCTCAATTTAATATATTACATTTTTAAGAATTTTATCTCTAAAACGCTTGTCTACATGAAGTGCTGAAGTTCAAAGGTATTCTAAATAACCGATATGAAATACCCAGAACACGAAAACTTACAATGTTGAACATCAGATTCTGCTTCAAGCAAATTACACTGCAATCAATAACACTCTCTGACAAATTATACTATTCCTCTTCTTAGCAGTTTCTTTGGAAATTCCACTCCCATGAGGAATAACAGATTAGGCAGCCATCTTTATTCTGACGGTTACAGAGGGTTTAAGCACCGACATTTGAAATATTTAAATATAGTTATTCTGTTGCGGGTTTATTTGCTATCAAGTGAAATCGTATATGCCAGTCGCTCATTTTTGTTGCGAAAGTGATTATGCATTCTTAATTTGCATGCAATCACAAGATCCATCTCGAGTCTGGCTGGTTCCAATTAAATGCCTATGCTAATAAGCCTGTTCTGTTGGAACTCATGTCAGAATCAGTCCCGTGCCCCGTTCGACCTTGCCCCGAGCACTCTATAAAAATTACTTGCACTTCATTTTGTCAGGTTTTGTATTTTATTTTTAAGATCAGGTGTGGCTATAGTAAAATGCAAAGACGGTTTCTTTATGTGTTTAATTTGGGAGCGAGTAATGGGAGATGAAATTACGTGCAAATGTAAAAGACTCTCGTCTGATCTTCACAGACAGATCTTTTGTCTCTGAATTATAGGCGAAATGTTACAATTTAGCTGATTGGTGACTAACTTGAAAAAGAAATTATTGAAGAAAAAATTAACGTGGAAAATTAATAATAATAATAACGATAAATTATTTTAATTATAATTTTACCATATATCCTTGCAAATTAATAATAACTTTTCCAACTTTCATGAAAAGGAAAAAAAAATCGCTTTTTTTTTTTCTTTTTAAAGAGGACATCGAAATGTAAAATTTATCCCCAATGGACTTAGGAGGGTACACTGTATCTAGTAAATACAGCTCTCCTTAGCTTTAGATTGTCACTGATAAGTTTATCAGTAATCACTATTAATTGCGCCTAGTTTAGTGCATTTTGAAATGCTTATTTTTTTAAAGCTAAAGTTTAACTAAATGTAGACATAAATAAATATTGCATTATACATTTTAAGCCATAGTATTTACACTAAAAGTTAAAGAAACTTCTTTGTTCTACCGTTAAACTCTACTAATTTGCATTCCAAAACTTTTTTTCCCGCTGCGCTGATGATATTATATATCCTTTACTTAGCGATCGTAACACGATCAGAAATTTTCTAATGCTTTTTTGCGCTCTAACTACTCTACAATGTGTGTGTCAGATCATAGAAATTATTTAACTTATGCTCAACTACCCTACAATATCAGATCTCATAGAAATTACACAAGATAATTTCAAGTAAACCATTGCTCATTTCTTATGTTGAAACGAGAGTATTTTATAAAAATGCCAATTTGAATGGCATGTAAAGTTTGCTGTGCCGCTCTCACTTAGTTAAAAGGCATTTAATCACATCAGTACGTCAAGTGTTTGTACACGGAATATTTTGCTTTTCTTTTTAACCTAATTATTTCTTGTTGTAATTTTCTTCCACCATCACAAACTATTGGAGCATCTGAGTTTGAATATGAAACAAAGAACTCTTAATAACTGCTTAAGCCCGAAATTAGAAGATCTTGCCATGAACTTCAATTTCTGGATTAAAAAAAAAAATTCAAAAGATGAAAGTTGAGCTGACTATTACTTCTACCCACCACTGCAGTTGGTATATTGACGTAATTGAACTAGATTGCCTGAACTGTCCTTGCAAGGACATAGTAATTGCTATTCATTAACAATGACAGACTCTAAAAACTAGTCAGGCTTAAAGTGATCGAAATGGACGGCAGAGTATGTTTTGGAAAGGTTAAAAGTAGCAACAGCCGGATACGGTTGATCTCATTAGTTACCATTTGTTACCTGTCACATTTCCTGATTTTGAGAGATAGTTATCAGAGGGACATCTTTTCTTGGAGATTCATGGTTCTTAGAATTCAACGAAAAGCTTTCTTTTAGCAACTTTTTATGATTTAGAGATTTGCATTGAGTAATTTATCACATTTTTCTTTGGAACAAAGATTACAAACGAGCTTTGATATTGCACGAGCTTCTGTGAATTTTTGGTGTGTATTCTGTGATCTTTTGATAAATCAATCCGATAGTTACGTTGTTCAAAAATATCATTTTGCAAGGCTGTTAACAGATTGATGATTTTTCTTCTACAAAGAACCGCATAAAATAATTAAGATGAAATCTGCAAATAAGGATCAATTATTATTCGTGTTTAAATAGAAAATTAAGTTACTTCATGAATATATTATTGCTTTAGAAAGATCTTATCTGCAAAAGAAAATTGAATTCGTAATGTAATATATTTACTTGCGTTTGGAGGGGAGATAAATCGATTTGTGTGTATTTTATTTTTAAGATTGCTTATGTAATTAACTGCAATAAATGACTGTTTCATTTCCGTAGCAATACAACCAATAAAAAATCTTTTATAATAAATCAGTCATGTAATTATATTTATGTACTAATTTTCAGTTAGCTAAAAAGTAACAGTACTTTAAGCAATGCAATAAAGACGTTGCTTCATATTTTATTTGAAGAATTATTTTTGCACTATTCATGTTAAGGGTTGTAATAATCCGATTTGTAGAAGTATGTAGTATTAAGTTCGAAGTACTGTTTTACCCCGACAAATATATGAAAAGTTAAGCTAGTATTATTTTGCCATCTTGTAAGTTATTCCAATCAGCCAATTATTTTCTGATCATCTTCAAAACATGCAGTTTGTTGAAATAATTAAAGTTCTTCGCTCTACTTGCAGTCGGATAATCAGACAATTTTATGTAGGCAGAACGCGTTGCACACGTGAAATTATTATTTTTTCTTAATTCCCATATTTAGTTTCTAATCTTTGGCCAAACATAAGCAAATGCTGTCTATTCTTTACAAATTTACAGAAGTAACCTTGTGACATTATTCAAGACATTAGGTTAATACAGGGTGGATTAAAAAAAAAGAAAAAAAGCCTTCAAAATATTTGTAATGTTTACGTGGAATCAACACTTTTTGATGAACGGGAGAACTTATCATTGCAGAAAATGCTGGAAATGGACGCCGTTGAAGTCGATTTATCAAACGGTGAAACAAGCATATTAGCAGTCCTGTCTGAGGTATAGCAAACATCAACAGTAGTTTAAATGTTCAGCTGTAACTCTTCCAGTGTGTGAAGATTATTTGAGTAAAATCACATGGGGGGGGGTAGATCAGGCGATCGTGGGGTTCAGGAGATGAGATTGCACCGTCTCTGCTGACGTTCTCTTCTCACAAAACATTTCATGCACCCGCGACAAGGTGTTCCTGGCTATGTTTGCTGTTACTCCGTCTTGCTGAAAATATCCAGGGAACTTCTGTTGTTCATGAACAACGGTAAAAATTGGGTCAGGATTCCATTTCTTTATTCGGGGCGGTTTTATTTCGTCCACCTTGTATTAACAAGCATGAAAGCAGCTATTTGTGATGAGAAGATTCAGATAACCGACGTATGGCTATTTACAGTTTTGAATGTTCAATAAAAAAGGCTAAAAAATCTTTTTTAAAAGGCTAAAAAATCTTGTACCTCTCTCGTGCTATAAAACTGAACCAAAAAACAATCTACAGTTACCATTCATAAATTCACAAAGAAAAATATCGGCTTTATCTGTTAAAAATTTAGATAATGGATATTTCTTTTCTAGAAGATTTAAAATATATTGATTGTAAAAGAAGTCAAAAGTTTTAAAAAGAAATTGGTTGAAAATATTTAAATTTATTAGTGAGAAAATACTGACAAAAACGTATTTAAGGAAAATAAAAATGCAGACTGTCAAGTTAATTTTTAAAAAAATTATTTATTTATTTATTTTTTAATCTTGTACCTGATAACTTGATTTCATTTTTTAAATATAAATATCCGGTTCACTTTACTCATCAGAGAACACAAGAAAAATACAAAATATGAAAGGGTGTTAATAAACCCTTTCTAAAATAAGTTTATTGCGTCTCGGTGTCCTTTGAAGTAAACCATTTGTTTAATTTAGAAAGTAGTTATTTAGTAATTTGAAGCATCAGTGATTTGTAACCTTCGTAGAGATAAAATAGAGATCTTCATCCTATTTGTATAGCTCAGCCAGGGTGTCCCAAAAGAGTGTAACATGCTTTAATTCTTTATCCATTAAATATAAGTGGGCAATGTTAATTGAAAAAAATGTTTAAAATAATATAAGGAAAATGACTGCGCTAAGAAAAATTTCCTCTTGTTATTTTTCAAAAAGTGGCGCTCTTAAAATTTGTATAAGACACCGGTACAAAGAAATTCCCAGTTAATCAAATGGGCTCCATACACTAATAAAGGGATGTACAAAAGTTCAGCCTTTCATCATAAAACGTCTGAGAGATATCGTTAAACAATGATGGTCAGGGGCTATACATGTATTGGAATGTAAACGTTTATTGTTAGAATGGAAAAAAAATCTTTTGAGATTTCTGTACGAACCCTCAAAAACGATCATCCTATGTGATTTTTTCCTACTTCGAGAGCCATTAAAAAGTGGTTTAAGTCAGCATGTATTTATAATCATATCTTTGATTTAATCAATAGGTCAAAACTTTTATCACATGACTTTTAGGATATAATTCTCACATTTTGCACATTAACTCATTGGTATATGGGTCACATTTTACTAACTGGGAATTTTTCTTTCCTTTTTTTTCCCTTTTTTTCTTTTTTTGTACGATGGTGGCATACAAACATTTTGAAAATTGAAGACAGGAATTTCTTCTCAGCGTAGTTCTTTTCCTGCCTGTTTTGAACATTTTTTCAATTTATCTCTTTTTAGGAAATTCTGTATAGATTAAAATAATGAATTAAGATTGTTGTATCCTCCAAAAGTAAACTAAAATGTATTTCAAAAACTCAGACAAAAATTAATCCAAAAATTAACTAAAATGTCTTTCAAAAAATTTGGACATGGAGAGTTTGACATGGAGTAATCAATCTGTCAAAACTTTTATCATCTGATATTATAAATAAATTGCTAATGGTTTAAATTATTGCGAGATTATTAAAGATTTAATAAATTTTTTTGTGTTCAAAAGATATTTTTGAAGAAAATATTTCTGCATAAATGTTACAACTTTATCAACTATTTTTTAAAATGTATTTTTTAAATTTAATTTAATTTGCTCAGTTTTTTTTTATAGAAATAATGCAAATAACTTAAAATATACAAATAGAACTTTATTGCCACTGTTTTGAAACAAAGTCCTAGTGACGAGTACCGAATTTTAATAAAGTAACAACTAATTTTAAAAATATCCTTGTATTCAGCTCTATTTTATGTTTTTCTTAGGAAGAAAAAAAATTGTAACGTGTTATAGTAACATTAGTGTGAACATTTTTGCATTGCTACATTGTTTTTGCATTGTAGTGCGATTGTTACATTGCTAGAGTGTACGTAAAATAATAAAAGACTTAATTATCGTGAAATACACTGTCAAAAAATTCTGTTGAGTAGGTACAAAAGCAGAATTTTAAAACTTTTACGTGAAGTTTTAATTGAGAAAAGATGAAATTTTATTAGATGAAAAATCATAAAAGAAATGATTCAAGAAATGGAAATTCCAAAAAGACAAGAAGGGGAACTTCTGTCTTTTTGGATTTCTGTGAGAACGAACTACGAACTTCGGGATTAAGAAAAAGGATAATTGTACACTGTATGCAGTGGAATTTTAACAAAAATACTACAACTCCCAGATAAGAACTGATTCATTTATGTAGACCCTTTTTTGCAACAGATATTTGTATAGTAATCTATTGTATTTTAGTTTTTGAAAACGCCTTTAGCATTATTTTTCATAGTAACTTGCGAAATGTTAATTTCTCCTTAAACGATTCCGTATCCCTTATACTAATTGGTAAAAGGACTTACATGATGTTAACTTTTCCTCTGTTGTGCGAGCACCAGACTAAACCATATCCTTGTGTTCGGGAAATGTCCGACGACCAAGTGGACAATACCACCGAACAGATTTAGATGGCTGAAGTGTGAAAGTCTAGCATTCTGGCATACCACGCGGCTGTCGTTCCAACGGTCTTCAGTTTTGGGCGGTTTTCTCCAGAAGTAACGTGAGTATGCGTTAGAAGCCTTTCAAAGGTCCTCCGCCCAAGCCATCTCCCCCTTAAGCAGATAGCCGTCGTGTAGCTTTGCATTAAGCAACCAAACAATTGGGAAATATCCGTCCTTCATTGCTGATCCCACGAATCCTGTATCAGAAAAACTGAATGTTATTGGTACTCACATACCGATATATATATATATATATATATATATATATATTTTCATCCGTTGAATCGGTAGACCGAAATGAATCCCCCGAAACACAAGGAGTGGAGAATTCGCGTGGAGTAATTTGTCAATACCGTCTAAATGAAATGCTTTTGTAATTTTACGGATAAACCCCCAGCTGTACATTTCTAGAACATCAAATACATGACTAGCTATTTTGCATTCCTTGCTTATTGCATAGCCAATTTTGTCCACGTGACTAGACTTAAAAAAGGACTCCCCTGTTTGAGTTTCGGACCATTTAGTTCCCATCCGCCTTGAATAGCATAGCGATATTCTCTGATACCTGCCGCCTGCGCAAAATTCCATCCTGACCTTCTACACCCGAAGGTCAAAACACTTTCTATGTTAGAGAATTACGCAATTGTGTTAGGAGTCGTACATAAGTTTTCTCGGTATTTTTTATGAATGAGATCTTTTTTTTTCCTCTCCTTTTTAACTCTTTTTTACACTTCGTTGGCGTAGAAATGCAGGTGTTTTAAGTATGTAAGTAATGTCTACTTTCGTTAAAGTCAGTTTTCCATGTGACAGTTCTATTTTTCACTTAAAATCAAAGTGACAAGCATGTGGAAAAGGTTGTTTATTATTATTTCACTCATTTATTTTCCTTTACAAGCAATGTAGTGTTATTTGACTGTAAGAATGTTTATTCAAGAAATTTAATTTGTCATTTAAAAAGCATGCCATTAGTCCTCAAATGCTAGTTCATAAGCAAAAGAATTCAAGCTCTGGATCTGGGAACCCAAAATTCTGGGATTACTGTTTAATCTAGAATACGCTGGAATTGAACCATCGTCTCAAATTTCAAAGAAGTATTAAAGCATTTCGTATTAAACGTAACGCTTACGTAAACACGGGTTAATGTTTTCCTACTTTAGCATAAAACAAAAACATTTAAATGATTTTAAAATGGTTTGTTTGAATTTAGAAAAATAGATGCATAAAGAATTTCTGTCTTCCAAAACTTTTTAATCTAACATAAAATATTTTTAAAATATCAATTATTTTTTTGCATTTAACAAAATTAATGTTAAAAATTTCATTTAACAATAGTTACAAGTATAATTCGTTGTCTTAAGAAAGTAAACTCTTTAAAATTCTTCCTTTTTTGGAGAGGAAAAGACTAATTTAAACAATTAATTAAAAATATTCCTTCTTAGTAACATAAAATATATTCTGTAAAAATGAAATAATTCCTGAAAAGAAGTATTGCTTCCAGGAAATACCAGGAATATTGGGAGGAAAGTTCTGATAAATTTGCACTTAATTCATCAAATATCATCATATATGTTATATACCAAGCAAAGGAGTCTTTCTGTATTAATTTGACTACAGAGTTGGTTAGTTTTTATTTCAGTTGAAAAGTTCTCTTTGGTTGATAAATACCTTTAAGTACCTTTCATGTGTGTTATTTTATCATGTGTGTTATTAATTGTTTCATCGTTTGAACATCAGTTTCTTTTGAATGCGTTTTGTTGTTAAGTTTTCTTTTGTTAAAAACTAAAAGCCATAAAATTTTAACGAAAATTACGCGAAGCAAATTATTTTGCATTTTGGAATATGGAGATTTTATTTCGGTAAAATACAAACTGACCACAAATTGGCATAATAGACCCTCTGTACAACTTCTTCGTATAAGAACAACCATGTGTCGTCGTAACAAAATATCAATAATATTGACATTTTTAGAAAATTAGCTATTGTATAAGCTAAATGATTGGAATTTTACATGAAAATTTCCAGACTGGACGAGTTATGAGGTGCTGTAGATAGATAGTATTACAACTTGGTCTTTTTCGATATGTCTTTTGAAAAAAAATAAATAGCAATAATAATAATAATAACCGTGCTAATGTAGGTCATTTGCTCTTAAGTAGTTTATAGATGTAAGGTATGATTTTTGTGTTTAACACTAACACTGATATCCTACACCACCATAAATAAATTTTAGATGTAAGTACTCTTTTATTAAACCTTACTAAAATAAAGTATGGGATATTTTAAGTAACTTGAGTTTTGCGTGAATTTCATTTATATTTTTATACTAACAAAATGTTTTTGCATTACTCGAAACAACTGTAAAGGAAGCTTCCCTTCAAAAATCCCCCGACCAAGGCACTCTCATCCCAGAAGGCAGATACCACTTGTGCAGGTTTGTCTTAACGGTGTAGTTCGAAAAAAATCATGTGATTTTGGTACGTAAGTGCAAATAAACTAATTATGTCAGGCACTTCAAAGTTTTGAAACTGTCTCTTTACAATCCGTACTACATACTGAAATAAACAATAAACCTGTATCAGTTTCAAAACTTTCAGAAAAAATTCTTAAAAATCGGAAATTTTCGCAAAACGTGTCACTTCTCGAAAAATCTTGCAGCTTGGATCCATATTTAAGAATTTTTTTCTGAAAATTTCACAAAAGGCACAGCTTTTTCGTTTATTAAAATGTGTAAAGCATCTTATGAAGAACCATCTGGAATATTTTTGAGACCATGGTGCAGTTAGTTTATTTGAAATTGTGTGCTTAGCCTAAAAACAGAGTTTTTTTTTTCCTTCGAACTACAGCCTTAAACAAAATACACAGTAAGAAAAACAAACGTTTATTGTACGATGAAGATAATACACGTTGCTTGAGCACTGCTGTGCAAAATTAATATCTGCTTTTAAGAATCTTTTTACTGAAATTGTATTTTGTCTTTCCGTCATCGTGTCGCGCTTAAAAACAAGGCACTTCCACTTTATTGTATCGGTTGCTAAACCCCATTTGGTCTAGTGGTTAGGGTGCCTGTCTCTCGCCCCGGAAACCGTTCTCTCGGCGGTGGAAGACGGGTTCTATGGTGTAATGGTCAAGTTTTATAATAATCATAAGAAACTTCATAAAATAATGTCTTGAATTTTTTGGTCTCCTCTCAAAAAACTAAAGAAAATTATGAAGTGCTGTCATCTTTTGGATAATGGTAACATTGCATGCATCGAGAAGACAGTGAACAATTAATTAAAAAAGGCATTGCATAACAAATCTTTTTTTATACATTTACACTCTTTTAAATGTTTAACTGCCTAAAAAATACGGGTGCTTCAAAATTACTTCATTATAGATTTTTAAAAAAGCAGTTCTTTTACTAGAGTTTGCAGAATAAAGCTAGTGAAGATTATATACAAAGTACTCGGATTATAGATTCGGCGAATGATTTTAGCTGAAAATATACATGCATTTATTAAAAGCTGTACAAACTCTTCCGATACTATGTAATCAGTATTAGCAAAATTATTTTACTATAAATATGAATAATAGTTAATTACGTTTTAATATGGATAATTAGCACGGGCGTAGCTATAGCTTTCTCATGGTAGGGCTCCAGTTATGGGGGAGGGGTTGCATTCTTACAGTAAAATTTGATTGACAGTAAATTTTACCATAAATATCTGGTAGAATTAAGTTATTAATGGTTTACGGGGAATGAAAGACACTTCAGTTGATTCGGAATGGGACCTAGATCCATATTATTCCAGTGAGTAGAAGATGGCATAAAAGCACGTTTAGCATCTCTCAAGTGATTTTTATGATGGTTACATGCTAAAAGGATGCATTAGTTTAGCAGTTCATCTGGCAAGTAGTGTCTTCTTGCTTCAGAGAGAGATGCAATAAAGGCTGGATAAATTTGATTTGGTTAGAAAATGTTTTGGCAGATCATACAGAGGATGTTTGCAATGGACCAAATTCGTTTAAATAACCAGTAATAAGTCGTTGTAAGTCATTCGCTGGTACTGAGATCGACGAAATTCCACTAAATGGCTTGACTGAGGGACACATTTGCAATGAAGATGCATTGGAAGAAATTTATCATCTTTGTGTGTAACTTAACTACCTGATGATAGAGGATACTGTTTTCTCGTGATATGTTTGTGTTAACTTTACAGACAACATATAATTCGTATTTCGTACAAATTAGATTAAATATTAGTTCGTAGTTCGAATAACATTACATCAAAAATTAATTTTATTTCATGTTCCTTAATTAAATTACTTGCAGTTTCAAAAAGGAGTAAGATGATTTCATGCAAT
>JAWZYV010010919.1:0-18450 GCA_038373885.1 Cheiracanthium punctorium | reverse complement strand
ACCTTTCTTTGTAACTTTTTCTGCAGCTGTAACAAGAAATAATTGGTGTAAAAGTATTGGGTTGGCAACTAAGTAATTGCGGATTTCACTCATAGATGGCTTCAGTTGAATTTTTAGGTTTGCAGACGATTTACAAATGTAAAACACATTTTGTTATTTGATAGTTGGCAATTCAGCTGTCAATCAGTAAAAAAAGTTCTTTGATCGGTTGCGTAGTTTTCGCTTGGCCTTCATTGAAAAATGGAAAATCAAAAGGAACATTTTCGTCATATTTTGCTTTTTTATTTTCGCAAAGGGAAAAACGCATAGCAAGCTCATAAAAAGGTTTGTGCTGTTAATGGTGACGAAGCCTTAAAAGAACGGCAGTGTCAAAATTGGTTTGCCAAATTTCGTTCTGGTGATTTTTCACTCAAAGATGAAAAACGCTTTGGTCGTCCAGTTGAAGTTGATGACGCCCTAATCAAAGCAATAATCGATTCGGATCGTCACAGTACAACACGTGAGATTGCAGAGAAGCTTCATGTATCACATACATGCATTGAAAATCACTTAAAACAACTTGGCTATGTTCAAAAACTCGATGCATGGGTTCCTCACGAACTGAAAGAAACGCATTTAACGTAACGCATTAACAGCTGCGATTTGCTAAAGAAACGTAATGAAAATGATCCATTTTTAAAACGATTGATAACTGGCGATGAAAAATGGGTTGTTTACAACAATATCAAGCGGAAAAGATTGTGGAGCAGGCCAGGTGAACCAACTCAAACAGCATCAAAAGCTGATATTCATCAAAAGAAGGTTTTGTTATCAGTTTGGAGGGATTACAAAGGAATTGTCTACTTTGAACTCTTACCACCCAACCGTACGGTTAATATACGATGTCTACATTGTATAATACGATGTCTACATTGTTCAATGATGTCTACATTGAACAACTAACGAAATTAAACAATGCAGTTGAAGAAAAGCGGGCCGAATTGAAAAATCGAAAAGGTGTTGTATTCCATCATGACAATGCAAGGCCACACACATCTTTGGTCACTCGGCAAAAATTATTGGAGCTTGGTTGGGTTGTTTTGCCACATCCGGCATATAGTCCTGACCTTGCACCATGTGATTACTTTTTGCTTTGATCTTTACAAAACTCCTTGAATGGTAAAAATTTCAATACTGATGATGATGTCAAATCGTACCTGATTCAGTTTTTTGCTAATAAAAACCAGAAGTTTTATGAACGTGGGATTATGATGCTGCCTGAAAGAGGGCAAAAGGTCATTGATCAAAATGGGCAATACATTACAGAATAAAGTTATTTAGTTCCATGAAAAAATTATCTTTTATTTTCTTTAAAAAAATCCGCAATTACTTAGTTGCCAACCCAATAGTTTATATTAGAAGACTCATTAATCAATTAAAATAAACCTTATTACATTAGGAGAACTTTCATTATTTTATAAAACAAATAAATCGTTAAGCAAATGAGCATTATATTTCAGTTATACTTTTTTAATTACTAGAAAATAAAATGTTACGTTTAAAAAACCCTTCCCATTGAAAAATAAGTGAGCAAATCTGACAGCACTATTTAAAATAAAGATAATTTTATTCACTGGTTTTCTCTTATCATTTACAATATTATTTTCTTAAGTTGTATGGTACCAGATTTTTTCCCCCATTCAATTAATCTGTTTTACAAATTTTCTACCTTTGAAACCGCAGTTACATAACGCATTTTTATGTTAATTATTCTGACTAGAATCTACTTTATCAGACAATGAATTCTTAGAAAATGTTTCAAGTTTTCTTTTATTCTTTGAAGTTGCATTAGGGTTTTTTTTTTCTGGTCATCATTTTTCACTTTGCAGTAATTATTTAGTAAGCTATTAGTTACGGACCTTAGAATTATCTTCATCAGTTGTAATGTATCATGTCCTTCCCCGCAAATATCAGATGAAAAGAATATGTCTTTCGTTACTAAAATATTTTCTACAAGATTAACAACCAAAGAGCGTTGATTTATTACTTTAAGAAATTTATCCTCATACTTCTCACTAATTAGCTTTTGAACAACAATATATGTATGGATAACAGCATTTACTACTAATTTACTAGGATATAATAATCCCCCCCCCCTATCTTTTACTTCTATCAGTTTATCATTATCATGTGGAATAGATGTTTTATCCGTTATCAAATTCTGGCGACAATGTGAACACTTAGTTAATGGAATTACTAATGTTAATTAGATGTAAATAAAACTAAAACTCCCTTCGTGTTACACTTCAGAGGGGCTTATCCCATTCATTCCTTCCCCTTAGACTTTTCAATGTCCATTCTCCTTCTCGCCTACAGTGACAGATGGCGCTATCGGCGCAATAATCAAGCTAATGGATTGAACTGTCAAGCTTGTATTAATACGTCAAATTCAAGTCAATGTCAAGCTTGATTTAAGCTTATGTGCCGTCTGGGTATATTCCTTTTTGAATGATTTTGTGCAGTAATCTACTATTTCAATAAAAGCTTGTGAAGTGGGGCTGAGAGCAAGGAAGGTCTCTTTGGAAAGTCTTCCATTGTTTGAATCAAGATTTCCCCACCCACGAAACTAGCTGTTTCAAAAATATCAATTTTTTTATCACACGGATTACTCGTTAGAGGTTCACACATATCATTACGTTTACATCTTCCCTTATTGGGCGTCTTAACATTCACAATATCCCACCAGGTACAGATTATACTTATGAATTTAGCTGTTTGCTCATAGCATTGTATTTTTCTCCAAGTTCATTCGAAGCATGTACAACATCTCTACTAAAAAGTTTTAACGCTAGTTGAACATTTTGTCTTTCTAAATGGGTCGGAACATAGAGCTTTACGTGTTAACTCGTACCCAAATTTCAATCAACTTGAACATTCCAAATCGTACAGTTTTCTCACGGACGATAAAGAGGCAGTGAATGTGTCCTTTAAATAATCAAAATCTGGATATTAAAAATAATACCCATATTTATGATTATTCAACCCATTATTTCTTACACATTTAAAGATGTGTACTGAATCTATTACATAAAATAGGGGACCGGACTTATCTACTGCGTGGTCATACTGAACTTGCGATTTGGGGGGATACGCAAAGTTACTTGCTGCTGCACGATTGATAGAATTGTTATCAGTTATCATCCCCATTACTTTGAAACCTATCTCCTCAAGCCCTATTATAATTTTTTTCATCGTATCAAAAAGTTCAGAAGCGTCAAACGGATTAATTGGTAACATATGAATAGCATCCTTGTATGGAGAAAACAGACTTTGTAACACACATAAATACATGCACACTGGTAGCTAATTTTGAACTGTCGTATGTCACTCCAACGATATTTCCCCCTTTGTAATCCAGAAAAGGTTTAACATGGACTTCGTCAATCATAAGAAATACATTAATGTCATCATCTTTTAGATTATGAAAGGCATGTTTGGAATAAGCAAGAAAATCGGTAAGGTCTGTTTGGGGAGAATTTTTTATAATAGTACCAATCTTTCGAATGGTACTTGGATCTGGAAGAATGACATATTGGGAGTTTCTAAGAAATTTATAGGATTGGGGGGGGGGGGGGGGATATAAAATAAAAGAGATGCGAACACAAGAAGATTGGGAGAATATCTGTAACGTTGAGGTTTACATTTAAGTAAATGCAACTGCTAAAGAAAAAAATTCAAAGAAAATTTTATTTTTGTCTGCAAATATATCCTATGCATTTTTAATAATAGACTCAATTACATCCATTTTGTCATTTAGAGAGCTTGATGATTCAGCGCAGGGTCCTTTTCTAAGTAATCGAGAATGTCAAATATTTGGTTTAAATTATTAACTTTAATTGGTAATGAGACCTGCTTATATTTTGGAAGCTTTTCTCCCATAAATGAAGCATTTAACACGAGATCATTGTTAACAGTTACAGCATCCTAACTAATATTATAAATGCGAAAGTGAGTTTGTTTGTTCGTTTGTTTATGACGCTTTCACACCTAAACCGCTGAATCGATTACGATGCATTTCGGTTTAGGTATAGATGGGACCCTGGAGTTGGTTATAGGCTACTCCTTTATGTGTTTGGATGTTTTTGACTGAATCACACAAAAAGGGTTGGAAAAATTTGGAATGAAGATAGCTTATGCCCTGGATTAACATACAAGCAACCTTTCAAGCATATAGCATAAATAATTCTTTTACAAAGACACTCAAAATAATGCTAATGCATTGTGCTCTATGGAAATTTTGTAGCAACTAAACCGATTTTAAAACTTTCTTCACGGATTGAAAGTCCTAGGTCTATAGGGTCCTAGGCGTATATGGAGAATTCCTCTGTGTGGAATTTTCTAAGGGATCCTGGCCAGTATTTTCGCGAGTTTTTGGAAAAAAAACACGGAAAACTGCGAGCGGCTAGGTCGACAGGCGCGACCGGAGTTTGAACCTGGCACCTCCCGCCTTCCAGTTTTGAGAGTAGAACCTCTTAGACACTGGGGGACCCTGAGTGTTATAGGCTACCTTTTATGCATATATCACAAATAGTTCTTTTACAGGGATACTCATAAGAATTACATTACGCTCTATGTGTATCTCAGTAAGTACTGAACCGATTCGAAAACTTTTTTCACTGATAGTAAGCTACACTATTCTTGAGTATTATAGGCTAAAATTCATGCATGTAGCGCAAATAGTCCTTTTACAGGAACACTCAAAATAATTCTAATACATTACGCTCTATGGGCATCTCTTTAACTACAGAACCGATTCTAAAACTTTTTCGCTAATAGAAAGCTGCACTCTTCCTGATTAACATAGGCTAAAATTCATGCATATAGCATAAATATTTCTTTTACAAGAACACTGAAAGCAGTTCGCAAATACGTCGTAACTGTCTCTATTCGCCAAATGCTTGAAAAAAATCTAAATTTAGTAATTCTGCATACTTTCTTATTTTAAATGAAGTATACTACCAAGCATTATACTTTCATTTACAATAAGTAAAAAGGCAAATAATATTTAAATGCAGTTTCTTTAGTCGCAAACATATTTGTTATTCACACATGCTTCATTTCTCTCGGGACCTAATTCTAAAGCCGACGCGGACGAAGTCGCGGGTAGCGTTAGTATTTTATAGAAGGGATATCATCTTCTAAAGAAAGATTTAAAAATAACAAAATTTCATTTTTTTTTCTACAAATAACCAAAATGAAGAAAGTGTGTGTTCTTTAAAGCAATTTTGTAACTCGGGAAAACTATTGAAAGTAAATTTGGAATCATAGTCAAGTTTAGAATTGAAACTTTCAGCAATGGCAAGTTCTACTTGTGCATGCTCGAATCTTTGCCTCTTTTTAGATGGATCTCTCTAAGTGATGATGATGATGATGAAGGCAAATATGAAGGACAGCCGGGAAAAATACTTGGCACGGCATTTTCCTTCAACTTCGGCTTTCTAAGAGGTGCCGATATGTCTTTTCATTATAAAATGTTGTGTGACGCAGCACTTCGCCATCTTTAAAATGTCTCTCACACACCTTGAAAAAGTTTACCTCAGTAGAATAACGTCTTTAAAATAAAGCAACTTACAAATGAGTACGAAATTTTTCAAATTTATAAAGAACAAATTTTAAAGTACTTATTTCAAATTTAGGGATATTTCATACTGTATATTAATTATCAAAAGCCATAAACTATTCTAATTGTTCATTCATTTGCATTTAAAGTAACAAATAATTTGCAGCTTTTTTATTTAAATCAAATCACATGGTGCATGAACAAAAATTCAATTGTGTTTCCAAAGTTTAAAAATTAATTTATTATAATTTTGAATTACTTTCATAATTCATTAATTTACGAATTTCAAGAAATATAGGACAACAGTTTATCTTAATTTTACTTGCTTCTGCTTTCTTGATATCATTTGTACAAGAGGAAGGTACGTACACTTACTTATTTATTAAAAAGCTTTTGGACAAAAAAATTGTTTAATTGAAAACTCTAATAAATAGATAGACATTTATCTAGTATATACAGGGTATCTCAAATGTCGTTTACAAACTTTTAGGGGAGACAATGCACATCACAAGGATTAAGAGTTACATATGAATGTGGGTCGCAAACGTCATCTTGATACACCTGCTAAATAATCACTTTTGTAAGAAGTGTTGAAACACTAGAGAACTTTCTGACCATAGTTTGTCAAAAATTTATTAATCTTTCACAGAAAGCATTGACTTTAACTTATAGTTCAGAAATTCTACTTTAATTTTAGCGATAAAATTATCGATGAACTGACAAATGTTTAAGAAATTCACTTTTTAATATAAATTTTACCTTACCTTAGAGTTCTTTGTGATGTTAAAATTTTCTCTTCGTATAGCATGTAACCATTTCTCTCTTTGTTGTGGCATCAGTGGGAAATCCAAAAACAACTACTTTATTGGACTCATCATAATTTCCCCTGCAGGCCGGAACTGAACATTTATAAGGCATCTTTAAAAATAAGGTAAAATTTACGTACCTGAACCTTGACACACAGTTCAACAGCAGTTACTAATACCCTTAAAATGGAAAAAAAAAAAAAAGAATTTAAACAACCATTCGTAGGTAGGTATATTTATAGCTTATTTTTTAATACTTAATCTTACCCTAAAAAACAGCATAGTTTTCAGCCTTCTTCAAAGAGGAATCACTCGCTTAACTTTGTGAGGTTGAAGCCAAGCAAACAGCATTCATTCAGCAGTACAAATAGCTAGCAAGAATATTATCAGAGCATAGTAGAAATATACCTGCTTCTGACAAATTCCAACTGGCTTAGTTAGTACTGTGATAAAATTTTTGAGAAAAATCAGTTGAATAGCTATATCAAAAAAATCAGGACTTTTTTACGAATTTCATGAGTTAAAACTCAATGAATAAAGTACTGAGTTTATATTATATGATCAAAAGTAGAGATATATATCGAATAGTTATTTCAATGCTTTTAAACATTGAACTGATTATTAATTCAGTATTTACACACATTACTATTAATTTGTAAAAAATTATGAAATATAAATAATTAAATATATATAAATGGTTATAATTTGAATCATTAAAATATACATTATTCCACTTTTGAGTTGAAATGGAGAACTCTCATATTTTTTTGTAAATTTGTGACACATACAGCATTATATACTTAACAACAAAATTTCTAACAATAATGGTCATAGCATGATAACAACTAAATGAATATAAACTTAAAATTTGGTGAACACATTATGAATATAAACTCGTTAGTTTTCTTCCAGTACTACAGTAAGAACAGTTAGGCTTAATACAATTCAACATTAAATTCAGACTGCACTAAGAATAACAAATGGATTAACTTACCTTAAACAAATGAAAGTCCCTCTCAACTTATGTTTTATTGCATTCTAAGTTGTGTTTTAAATTACATTCATGAAATTAAATGCATAAAAACCAGTGCCGATCCTAGCGGGGGGCAAGATGGTGCACCGCACGTGGGCGGCCAAAGGCGAAATGATTATCAACCAACATAAAAAAAAATAATGACCTTATATAAATGTTTTTTTTTTAGAAAGAAAGAAACAAACTTTGAGTGAACATTACCCTAAACCTTAACCAGCTGCTTGCAGTGTTTCACATGCACACAAACCGTCCCGAGTTACCTGATTAGTCCAGTCATCTTAGTAGTTTAACCTCGGAATTTGAGATACCTAGCTATAAACTTGTATACACTTTTATTTTGACATCCTAAAACTTGTCTGAAAATCTGCATATGGTAGGGTGTCCGCGTCTGTCAAAATTTAAGGTCAAAGATCACAAAAATCGATTTTTTCCACATTTTTCGCAAATATCTCGTTTCCAATGGGGTTTACGCTATTTTTATATAGTACCAATATTGTAGAGGATAAAATTCTCTACAACTTTTGTACCAAAAGGTTTTTTTTACGTTGTATCGTTTACGAGATATTTGCTTAATGAATATTTGTTTAATATGTTTAAATGAACGATCGATCCTAGTTATGCTTGTTTGTTTTCCAGGATAGGGCAGTTTACGTTACCGAATGTGTCGTTCAGAGCTACTTGCGTCCTTCCTGGAATTTCCTCCCACAATTTAAATCCTCGTCAGATAGTGGTGGACTTCCGAAAATTGACACCCCCTTGTAAGCTGCTAGCGACAGTCGAGAGGACTTTCGGAATGATGAAGTTATTGTCCACGTATACCGCATGTACACGGTGGTTTTCAGAAATAGCACTTAGTCTGTTTTTATTGACAGATTTCTGCAAAATTGCACAACTTTATCGATTTTCCTCTCTTTTTAGAAGAACTCTTAAATAAAGCAGTTTTGTTGTGAGTATTGAAACAACTGGTGTCCATGCGTCCTGTTGCAGGTCACACGAGACATATTCAATTTCAAATTTTAAGATAATTTAATGTTTAGTTGAATTACAATGCAATATTTTTATAAGTCTGACAATGCTATTATAAACAGCCTTTTTCAAGATTCATGGTTTTGATAGGCCTCCTGGGGAAACACTCCATGTAAAAAAAAAAAAAAAAAAAAAAAAAAAAAAAAAAAAACACTCAGCCAAAGGACTGCACGTCAGAAGTGAAAACTTCTTGTTAAGCTTTCTAAAATTTATATTCATGCAGTTAAACAGGTTTTGACACATTATTGTATCTGTGTTAACAAAAAATTAACATTTATGAATGTTTAATCCAGAGGTTCTCAAACTGGGTGACGCGGCATCCTAGGGTGCCACGAGCGTATGTCAGGGGTGCCGTGGAGATAATCAAGAAAAGTGTTTTGGTGGAGTATAATCCAATAATTTCCTCTGAACCGGTATCCCCAAGAAAGTGAGCCAAGCCGATCACTCAGTGGGCTCAAACAAAAATATTTCAGTCAAGTTCAAGACTGTCCTGCAGCCTCTCTTTTATAGGAACTCCCTGAAAGGGGGGTATTGCCAAAATTCTATATCTCTTTTCCAAGAGAGTACTTTCTTGATAGTTAGCCCTATAAACAAGCAAACAAAAAATAACGTAAAATGCATACAAACTGCTTCACGGCAGCACTAAAATTCAAATAAAGGAGAAAGAAATCTCGGAGTAGAGACGACATAGCTACGTCGTCACAATCCACTTTTTCCCCATATGTATCTGAGCGTGACGGTCACGCGAATTTAGAGCTTTTTCTCCATCCAAAAAATGCCAAACGCGCCTAAAGAACTTTTTACTTAAAAAAAAAAAGAATTCGTTTGCGTGCCTTGTGCAATACCTCATATAGGTGGTGTGAAAAATTGCATAATAGCCTCGTAATGCTTGAAAGAACTTTCTTATTATTAGCAGAATGATATTTTTGCAGAAATGACACATCATTTGTGTAGTGTAAGAAGAAATATTATACCCCCAATGCTGTTAACGGTATTGCTTATTCTTTTGCAGAACTAACTTTGACTGGCCTGTATTGCGGGGGGGTGGTTGACACCGAATGTTCCCGCACCGTATGACACCATGCTTAGCGACGCCAGTGGGAACAGGCAATCGACTCATTTGTGTTTTCAGTTTTACATGGCCTGAACCCCCACTAGCGAATATAGCTACAACAAATATTCAGAATGATATATGTGGCTAAATTAGAAAGGAGTTTTCATCTGAGCAACTAAATCGATCACCTTCGTGTAATTCCGACTCTTCTGTTTATTAAAATTATTGTGAAAGGAAGTTAAATAAAGTTTACCTTTTTGTTATGGTTTTGATATGCAGGGGCAGCCCGACACACTAAGCAAGGCAAGCATCGCATCGGGGCGCCATTTTCGATGGGGTGCAATTTCGAACTCAAAAACAGAAAATATTGATGTAGAGCATAAAAGGTGGCACCTTTTTTACATTTGTAAGGGGCGCCACGTACCCTATGGCCAACCTGTTGATACGGTTCCGCGAGCCGGATCAAAAGCCGCGGTGGGCCGCAGGTTGCCCATATGTGGTTACATCATCAGATGTTTATTCCGTTATAATCGACTTCTTTTTTTATTGAGTTCTTTCTTTTATCGATGCCTAGAAAGACGAAAACATTTCATTCGGGTTTTTCTTTCCTTTCGATTTGGATGAATCCATGATTATTAAAATGAAAAAGAATCATTAAACTCTTAACTTGTGCTCACAGATTTTAAGAAAACCAACTTCAACAAGTTCGTTTAAAAGAAGTGCTGAAAGTAAATCACACAAAATTTGGTTACATGGTAATTTAACTTCACACGCAAATGTCCGACAAACAAACTCTCTTTTTCATTGTTTGCTGTGTGTATGTGCATGCAACTTCAATACTGGAGGTTGATGATCTCAAGAGCGAAAAAAAGAGACCGCCAATAAAAAAAAAAATAGTGTTTGCGTGTAATCTTTACGCGCGATTGAAGTAAAATTATAGATTTGTGGTAACTATAATGTGAAACATAAATTTTACTCTCTCCAGTAAGAATCATCGGTAATTCATGATAATTACTACATGATAATACCACATCCAGGAAGTGTCTATGTTGTAGTATTATTCTTTAACTGTTTTCTATACCATTGTTCCGTCTGGAGGTGGGGGGAATGTCCATAGTCTAGTATTATACTTTAACTGATGTTTTCCTCTGTTTGTTGGGTTCGAACGTAGGTAGTGTAATATTTTTTTTTTTTTTTGTGTTTTTCTATCACAGTATTCTTAAGCGTTGATTTCGTCTGCTGGTACGTTTCTAATTATTATTCCGTATCCGTGTTTTTAAACTGCAGGTTCTGTCTATTGTTTGCAGCCAGGGTCCGTTCCTTTGTGGTGTTCCATCCCCGTGTTAAACCTTGGCGAGAGTCCAGGGGTTAATGTAGAAATCAACCCAAGAAAGACCAACACGGCACAATCATGGATTACGATGCCCTTTCCAAATAGTATTTAAAATGGTGAAGTACAGTTGGAATATGCTTGGCGGAAATTTTAAAACAGTTTTAGTCCGCGATTTTTAGACGGATTTTTATTCTAAAGATGTGTTTTATGAAATAAGGGAGAAAAATTCGGCACTATCATGAATAATGATACATTTTCCAACATAATGGAATAAAGAACAAAAATAGGGACGACCCATAAATAACATATGATACGCTTTTAATATATAGCACTTTAATGCGTATTTAAAATATGAAAGTGTTTCAGATTTTCCTACTTTCTTTTTTTTTTTTTTTTTTTTTTACCAGAATTTTGCTGAACTGACTTATCTCCAATCCTATTTTTATGCAGATTAAGATGAAGTCTACTGTAATAACTAGTTTCACACTTGTACATATGTTTTTGCATTTGCTTTCATTTTTTTTCCATGGTGCTTAATTTTTGTTTTAATTGTTTTTATAGATGAAGCTCAGCTTGTTATGGTTTGGTAGATGTTGTGGAAGACGATTGCCACCCCTCTCCCCACCCTTCTGATAAAAAAGGAAAGAAAACGTTAAGAAGGTAAGCGCTTTTGTTTATCAAGTCATGTACAAATTTTGCAGTTGATGTGAGATTATGTCTAAGTAACAAGTGATTTTACCATTGGAGTAACACATTGAGTCACATGAAAAGGGAAATTCCGAGGAGAAGTAGGCTGTAGAGCTTTTTGTTCTGGGAAAACACAAAAAGCAAATTTTAAAGCAAATAGATTTTATTATGGAATAGTCAGGGGATTTCACTGTACTATATTAGTGCTAAATTAGAACTTAAACTTTTTTTTAAAGATAAAAAAAATCCTTAATCATTTTAATTCAAATGATTGGCACTAAAAGCCCCCATTTGAAAAAAAGAAAAAAAAATGTTTTCCCTCGCGCTGGGCAAAATTATAACAACCCTGCCTACTATCCACTACCTAAGCCCTATTAGGATGCCATTGGCATCCTAAGCCCTACCAAAATTCAGTCACTGAAATTAAAATATAGGCAGAATCTTATGCATGTATATTAAGAAAAATAGTATCCCCGATTTGCATTGTGCTTAAATTTTACTTGATAACTTCATCATCCTTCATCATTTCTTCAAAGTAAGTCAAGCTTATTGATGGTTGAAGTTTTATTCATCATAACATGCATAGTATTCAAATACTGTATTTACGCGTGTATAACGCACACCCTATACTTAACAAGAAAAAATAGAGAAATTTTTGTTATCTCGTATATAACGCGCACCATAAATTTGACATTCAAAAGGCTTTGTAGATTCGTAACCTAAGCACTCCATTCAAAATTGTTAGTCCAGCTCTCCAAATACCTGAACTACCAGCATTTCCTTTCTCCTTTTGTCAGTTATGGACTGGGCGTTACGCTCCTCAGTTAGCTCAAAGAAAAAGAGAAATGATCCTGGATTTTCTTTCCCCATTCAAAAATGGACCAACCTGACAAACCCAGCCCAGTCTCCCTGGGTTATGGAACAAATCACAGCGGTTGGTGGGTCACGTGCTGGTTGCAAAATGACGTCACACAAATATCGTCCATTCCTTCATTATTTGTGAGAGTCTTTTGACAACGTGGGAGTAAGATGGAAAAGCGAACTAGTTATACTGCAGCATTTAAGTTGAAAGTAGTTCAGTATACCTGGCGGTCGAGGTTCGTTCCCCGACTGGGCGTAGATATCATAGTGTCCGTCCCTTCATAGGGGGCAACGTTGGTCCACCTACTAGGTGCTCTCCATAATAAAGTGACCAACAACTCCGGCCTTAATAGTGGCCAATGCCTTTCCCTCGGCTTCGCCGATGTAAATTTTCAAAAAATTTCTCCTTCTAATTCACTTAACGCTCTTTAATCTATTAATTGTAATTGAATTGGGGATGTGGGACAAGATCCCAGGCACCCCATACACAACACGTTCTTATCTCTAGTTCAGTATGCAAAAGAAAATGGTAACCGCACTTCAAGTCAGAAATTCGGTGTTGGCGAGTCAAGCGTGCAAGAGGGGCGGCATATGGAAGAAAAACTGAAGAAAGCACCATCTAAAAAACGTGCTTTTCGGGGGAAGTCGTGTAAATATCCGCAAGTGGAACAGCAGCTTTTGAATTATGTAATGGATCTGCGGCGTCCGGGGTACTCAGTCTCGACGGAAATGTTGATGTTCGAGGCCTGTAAAATAGCTAAGAAAATGAATATTTCAAGAGAAGACTTCAAGGCAAGCTATGGCTGGGTGCAACGCTTTATGATCTGTAACAGCCTCTCGATCAGGAGAAGAACGACGCTGTCATTAAAGCTGCCGGAAGAATACGAAGAACAGCGTACCAATTTCTTCTAGTACATTATTATAAGGCTGAGAAGACAAAAGGGATATCAGATGTCACAAATTGGCAATGCAGATCACACTCCATTGTGGTTTGACATGCCAGAAGCCACAACTGTTCATCCTGTTGGAGACAGAGGCATTCAAATGCGCACAACAGGAGCAGACAAACAACGATGTACCGTTATGCTGGCCATTACGGCTGACACCTTTTGTGATTTTTAAAAGAAAAACTATCCCTAAGGAGGAAACTATCTTTAGGGAGGAACTATCCCTAAAAGGAATCTTTTCTAGCCGGGATAATTGTAAGAGTCCAGGAAAAGGGGTGGATGACAGAGGAGCTCATGAAAGACTGGATTTAAGTTGTGTGGGAACGTTGAGCCGTTGCTTTATGTCGGTCATCGATGCTGATTCTGGACAGCTTCCGTGGACACAGGACCTGTGAAGTAAAAGCGCAAATTCGTCACTCAAGTGATTGAGTCGTGATACGAGGTGGGATGACGAAAAGTGCCGCAGCCCTTAGATGTTGTCATCTACCGACCCTTTAAGATTGCATTTCGGCATGCCTACAATTGGTGGATGACAACAACAGATCACAAATTCACTCCAAGCGGGAGATGAAGCGTGCTTCTCTCGCAACCGCATGTGAATGGATATATGAAGCTTGGAATTCCATCTCAGCCGATAAGAAAGAGCTTCAAAGTGACTGGAATTTCCAATCGGATGGATGGAAATGAAGACGATATGATATACGAGGACATTGACTGTGCCAGTGATGACGAGACCAACAGTAGCGCCAATGAGGATTGCTAATCCTAACTTATATTATAAATGCGAAAGTGAGTTTGTTTATGACGCTTTCACGCCTAAACCGCTGAATAAATTATGATGAATTTTGGTTTTAGATATAGATGGGACCCTGGAGAAGGTTATAGGCTACTTAGAATTTTAATTACTTCTTTAATTATTAATTAAAAACCGTTTTTACGTTGCCATGCTTGGCGAGTTCCGCCCGTATCAAGTGATTCATGTTTTGAGCTAACAAGAATGCTATTACTTCAATGAAGAAGCACGTGCATCTGAAAAACATTAAATAATACGGAAATTATGCCAAATCTATCTATCTCTAATAATAATAATGAATGTTCTCCAGACAAATCTACAGAAAGCAGAGCTTTCAAAATTTGAGCATGAGTAGGCCCATGACTTCGGTAAAGTGTACCCGAGGTTCAGAAATTTTAATTACTTTTCGAACTATTAATTAAAAACCGTTTTATCGCCCGCACAAAATGATTTATGCTTTTGAAATAAAGCAGAAATTCTATTTGCCAAATCACATGCATTTCGAAAACATAAATAAGTATGGAAATTATGTTGATTTTACACCAAATTAAAAAGCATAAACAAAGAAAAGTGTACGTAGGTATTATCCTGGCGGTCCGCCAAGACCAGCGATTTTTTGCCGAGATAAATGCCGGGCACATGAAATTATTAATGGTTTTGAATACGATTGGCAACAGTTTGGCAACTCATTTGACGAAAACACAGTTTTGCGGGAATGACCGCCGGGATAATACGTAAGTACCAAGAAAAGTCCAGATGTGTTTCTTAAAGTTCGTAAATTTCCAAATCCTTACCAATAATATAAATATGTACGTTTATGTGTTTGGATGTTTTTGACTGAATCACACTAAAATGGTTGGAAAAATTTGTAATGAAGATAGCTTATGCCCTGGATTAACATACATGCAACCTTTCAAGCATATAGAATAATTAATTCTTTTACAAAGACACTCAAAATAATGCTAATGCACTGCGCTCTATGGAAATTTTGTAGCTACTAAACCGATTTTAAAACTTTTTTCACTGATTGAAAGTCCTAGGCTTATATGGGGAATTCCCCTGTGTGGAATTTTCTAAGGGATCCTAGTCCGTATTTTCGCGAGGTTTTGGAAAAAAAACACGGAAAACTGCGAGCGGCTAGATGGACAGGCGCAACCGGAGTTTGAACCTGGCACCTCCCGCCTTTCAGTTTTGAGAGCAGAACCTCTTAGACACTGGTGGGACCCGTAGTGTTATAGGCTACCTTTTATGCATATATCAAAAATAGTTCTTTTACGTGGATACTCATAAGAATTACATTAGGCTCTATGTGTATCTCTGTAAGTGCTGAACCGATTCCAAACTTTTTTCACTGATAGTAAGCTACACTATTCTTGAGTATTATAGGCTAAAATTCATGCATGTAGCGTAAATAGTTCCTTTACAGGAACACTCAAAATAATTCTAATACATTACGCTCTATGGGAATCTCTTTAACTACAGAACCGATTCTAAAACTTTTTCGCTAATAAAAAGCTGCACTCTTCCTGATTAACATAGGCTAAAATTCATGCATATCGCATAAATGTTTCTTTTACAAGAACACTGAAAACAGTTCGCAAATACGTCGTAACTGTCTCTATTCGCCAAATGCTTGAAAAAAATCTAAATTTAGTAATTATGCATACTCTCTTATTTTAAATGAAGTATACTACCAAGCATTATACTTTCATTTAAAATAAGTAAAAAGGCAAATAATATTTAAATGCAGTTTATTTAGTCGCAAACATATTTGTTATTCACACATGCTTCGTTTCTCTCGGGACCTAATTCTAAAGACGACGCGGACGAAGTCGCGGGTAGCCGCTAGTTATATTAATAAATGTAATGTTTCTAGCACTGTTGTATGAAAGAAGTGTTAGGAGGGAAAAATATCTGTAGCAAAAAATGACTTCCAGTAAGATTTTTCCAGTTTTATTTTCTCCTTTGAGTACTTCTCTTGATTTCAAACCTATATCATGTGATTATATGCAGCAGTGAAAAATATTATTCCAAGTATAACGCACACCCAGAATTTTTGCCCTAAATTTTTGAAAAAAAAGTGCAGATTATACACGAGTAAATACGGTAACAAAAAAAATAGCATCTTATCATACAAAGGTAAACTGTTTGTTTAAGGTAAACTTAGGTTTCTCACGTGTTAATAAGAAATTTGTTATTTTATGAACTATTTGTGTGCACTTGGTGTTAATGGATTATTTCATGTAATTTGATTAATGTTCTAAAATTACTAGTTTTTTTTTTTGGGGGGGGGGGGTAACTAAGTCATGTCTGATTGCTGGCTGGGGTTTTTGCAATTTGACTGAAATTATATACCTCCTTTGACTCAAACCTTTTAAGTTACTACTGCATCTGAAAGTACTTAATTTTTTATTCTTGTTTATCTTTAATGTGACATTTCTGAGATTCTAATGTTTATAAATTCTAAATTGTTTTTTTTTTCTTCCCAGTTTCTGGTTATCAACTTTCATCCAGAGAACAACGAACAAGTAGTTGATGGAAAGAGGGAAAAAACATTCACATGTATATATATTTATTTCATGAAATACAGATTTATTTTGTATGTAATAAAGAATGTTAATAAAGTTTATTTTTTTTATGTTTTACCTTGAATATCATTAAAATCTGTGTCATTAATCTTTTTTATTGTGAAAACTATGAATGGGGTTTTAAAGCATGTTTTGCGATTAGCAAGATTTCACAAAAATTTAATGATAAATGCTTTTGAAGAAGATGGTAAGTATAAATTTTTGATTGGAGGGTACTTAATAATCAAGTCTTTCACCACTACAAATGCCTAAACTACTGGCCATTTGTGTGAAAATTTTGGAGGGGGGGTGTAACGGTGGTGATATATTTTTCATAGGTTTAATAAGCATTCGTTCGACAAAATGAAAACCTATTGCAGGAGAAGCTGCCATTTTAAAGGTTCCAAGAAAAAAGTACAATAAAACTTTATAATATGAAGTAACTGATCAACTCTTAACTTTGTATAAGTTAACCTGGGACAAATGCAAATATGTCAGTTTAGAGTATAAAAAATAGTACTTAATGTATTGGAAAAAAAAAAAAAAAAAAAAAAAAAGAAACGAAAAGGAACCCTCTACTTGGAGAATAATTATTTATTTAAATCTGTTTTTCCATATGGTACTGACTCCACCTTTTTTAAGTTACATACATTTTTATTTTTTAGACTTGGTCAGCTTAAAATTAGTGCGAGTGTAGGCAGAATTTTATATAGGAGCTTTTTTTTAAACCTACTACGTAACAGTATGCAGGAAGGCGGGATGAATATCAGTGATGTCATTTGATATACATTTTTGTGTTTACGCCCACATGTAATACAAGTAATTAATAAAAAGTAACATTTTAAATGTTAGTTTTAAAGTATGAGGATATTACTTCATTGATGAGATTTGAAAATTGCTTAATTCGAGGTACTACTGTATATACACACCAGCGCCGGCGCAAGGTTATCCGGCGCCAGCCTGCAAAAAAAAAAAAAAGGCTAAAATCGCCCCCCTCCTCCAATTTTTTTTTACAGGAGAAATAAGTTTTGAAGAAAGCATTTGTTGAAAAAAAAAAAATTATTTATAGGGAAAAATTAATTTTTCTGCCTTTCATATTTGCAAAACTTTTCTATAATTTCTTTTGTATCTATCTCTTGACAGATTTCATTTTCAATTGCAATCAAAGCTAGATTTATGAGTCTTTCCTGAGATATACTTGACCGTAAATACGTCTTGATCAATTTTAATTTTGAGAATGATCTTTCGCTACTAGCAACACTAACAGAAATGCTGAGTAGTATTCTCAATATTATATTCAAGTTCCGGGAAGCACAATTTATTTGACACAATTAAGTTCAGAATATCGAATGGGTCATTCATACGGCTGTAAAAATGTCTTTGGAAACTACTATTTCGTCAAAAATTTCTTCTGCGTTAATATCTTTACTATCACGATATTGTAACAATTATTCTAAATTACTGCATTTTATTTTCAAATCTGCATTATAGGTTTCCGATAAATTACATGAGAAACTAAAATTATCGCAGTGATTTTTCATTGCGTCCATAAGCGTAAAGTTTTCAAAATTATTGGGGGGGGGCTGGGCCCCACAACCAAACATTCACGTCAGTGGCGTAGCCAAGGGGGGGATTAGGGGGGTCATAACCACCCCCATGAGGAATTTTTTGCCACACAAAATGTATATTCTTTACTCCCTTACCATACACCCGTATACATATATGTGAGTTGCAGAAGTCGTAA
>JAWZYV010010915.1:17500-29482 GCA_038373885.1 Cheiracanthium punctorium | reverse complement strand
TATCACAGACATGTATGCATATATGTGAGTTGCAGTAGTCGTAACCCCCCCCATGAAAAATTTATGGATACGCCACTGATGTTTGGCAACAGTTTGCCAGCACATTTGAAGCAAAAATTGTTTCGTCAAAATGACCGCCGGGATTGTACGTAACTACTAATGAGAATATTGAAGATTTTGTAATTTTTTGAATTGATCTTACGCTTATCACTGAATCAATCATTCACTCATAACGATTCCGGACAACCACTAGAAGATAAAACTTACTGCCATTACTCTTTAGAGAAAAAAAAAAAGCGAAAGAACATCTGCACAGTTTGTGCTATCCGCTTCAAGTATATCAAAATTACGTATAAAAATGTAGAAAGAAGTCTGCGCTACTTTAAAAATCTCAAAATCTACCCATTTCCCTATTTTAAAGTTTTTTTTCGTTTTTTTCAGCACCATTTTATTTCCGAAAGTAAATTTAAAAAAAAAAAAAAAAAAAAAAAAGGTGTATTGTTTGCTCGACAACGCGCTGTTTCGAGTGAAGCTGTTTCGAGTGACAATGACATCATACTCCAATCATGGTTTACAGGCTTTGAAGAGAAAACTGAGATTCCAATTCGTTTAAAATTGTTTTTCCAGATAACGTCGTTTAACTTTTTTCGACAGATTTCGGTTTGCATTTAACCCCTCTTGTATTGATGCTTCAAGCAGACGATCATTTTTAATGAAAAAAAAGTTAAACGACGTTATCTGGAAAAACGACTCCTAAGTGTTTTAACCCTTCAAATTCTGGATTTCCTATCATTATGAAGCAGAATTCGTATTGTGTTGGATTGTTCACCCACTAATAAGGAAATTGAGGTCGGTTTAGCCGGTGCTGAAACAGGTTAGCTTTACCCCACTGATTCTTCTCCGACGCGCTGGTCTGGGTTCCGATCACTGCTTCCTCTAGTGGGATCGCGGGTAGAGGTTACCGTAAAAAGGAAATAATTTCAACAGACAAAACCCTTTAGAAGATTAAAAATCAAAATATCATCTACACTGCTTTTACGATCTTCTTGTACTTTTTCATAAATATGTAGAAAGAAATCTGCACTACATTTAAAGAATAAAAATCTACTCGTTCCCTAATTTTAGAGAGATTTTTCGGTACTTTCCGATCCATTTTATTTCCGAGAGTAATAAAGTGTGTCGTTTGAGTGACATAAGTCACTGTCATCAGGCTTTGAAGGGACAATTGCAATCCCAAATCGTCTGAAATAGTTTTCCTAGATTACACAGTATTATTTTATTTCAGTTATTTTACAGCCTTTATTTACCCTCCTTTCTTCTTTTCAGGAATCTCGTGAAGCTACATTCAGGCTGCTCCGTGCCGCGATGATGTCACCAAGCTAAGCCACGGTCTCCGCCAAGAGATCGCTGAATTTTCTAGAAGAGAACAAAATATCAGCGTAGGAGAGAGAACTGTCAGCTGAGAAAGGATGGCCGTTACATTACGGCTCAATTAAATGCAATACGAAAAGTGAGTCTTTAGAAGGTTGCTAATACAAAATTATTAAATAATTAAACATTACACATATCAACACTTAAACCATATTTATTTTAAAACTTCTACGAATTTATGTTACACACTGAAACGATAAAGAATTAAGCATGCCACATTTGGTCGGTCGCTGGAGCTAAGCCATCCTACATGCACACCAACTGCGAGTGCAAGCGTAATCCTCTTCCTTCAGCGCGAGCCAGGTGCCAAAGTATTTTCCTGCGCGGTTGACAGTTATCGCCTTCCGCGCCGTAACGCGCTAGTTTCCGGATGCAGGAGATTACTGCGGGTCAGACCCCAACAGAACATCTGTTGTTTATTGCCTTATACTTGAAGCCAAAATGTGCCAAATACTGCTGTTATTATACGACTAGAAGTCAGTTGTGAAGCAATTACAACCAGCGCTCTTCTGAAATCGTGAAAAAACTTTCCCATTCCAAAGATTTCGTTTTCTGTACATAGATATTCTTATGTCTACACAGACAATTTCTTTGCTTCGCTTGATTTCCGCTTATAGATACTTGATTTATTTGTGAAAAGAGAAATTAAACTGCATAATCTAGAAAAACAATTTTAAAGCCTCTATAAAAAAAAAAACTTGGCAGTTCGAGCCTCGTCAGGGGTAGATCCCCCTGAACCCCACAAATTTTTTAGTTTCATTATTGCCATATTAAAACGATATTAATTGACTTTGTCATTTTATCGCTCATCTTTTGCGTATTTTGCCTGGTAACCCTATGTTGGAATTTTAATGAATGTAACCTATTTAGGGAAAATACATGTGATGCATATTCTATAGCTTACAAAATATTGTAACAATAGATTAAAGCTGTTGTGAACTAATAGTATTTAAATGCATGTAAAATTATGTCGCATTTTTTCAATAAAGGGTGATGAGAGATAAAATGACATTCATTAATAGCGCAGTCTTATCTCTTTTCTTTTTGTAAAGGGCTGCAAGAGAGGGTGATGTAATTTAAAATTTTTTTAAAAGTGTCTGTTTTATGTAGTGTCTGAAGTATTTATTACTGAAACGTGACCCTAAAAAACAGCATTAAGTGGAAATGAGACATTTTTCAAAGTGAGAAGTTCACTGAAACGGTGAAACTTTTCACTTTTTGGATAGCGAATGCCGCTGACATAATATTTTTTGTGTCATTATATTGCAATGATCTCATGTTAGTACATATGATGCAAACTTTAAGTCAAGATTAAAATATTTTTTCTTTTCTAGATTCCACATCCCTGGAATTAATTCGAATTACACATGTGAGGAAAATTTCCGTTTCTTACTGTTCGAAGAATGGGCGGGCACGCAGCTAGTGTAATCATATAAGGTAAAAAGCTATTTTAAAATTTAAATTTATGTTCCATTACATGTATTTTTAAAATTTTTTATAACTGAATTTGTAACTTATTTTGATAGCTGATATTGTAACTAAGCTATTGTAATCATGGGCGTAGCCAGAAATTTTTCATAGGGAGGGTTACGGCTACTACAACTCATATATATGTACACGTGTGTTTGATAATGTAACAAAGAATATACATTTTGTATGCCAAAAAATTCATCATGAGGGTTATGACACCCCCCCCAAAAAACCCTAATGAATCAATTTATAACTGGTTTTGATAGCCGACACTCTAACTATGCTAATGTAATCATAAAACGTGCAAATTTATTAGGCAATTTGGAGTGTTTAGGCTGATTTTATTTTTTACCAACTATGCGAAAAATTCGAGCTGGGAATCGAACCCACGACTGAAGCATTCCTGGGTTAGAGGCTCAATGCGGCGTGGGTTCGAGGCATGCATTGAGTCGTGTGTTCGAGACTCAATGCGGCAGTCCAAAAATTCCAGAGCTAGGAATCGAACCCATGTATGCCGCATAACGTGCGGGTGCTTTACGACTGAGCTACTCTGGGACGATTCCCAGATGAAATTTCTCGCATTAGAACCGTTGACATTTATCATCTTCCTCTGCAAACCACAGATGGAACAGATGAAACAATTAATTCGTGACAACTCCGTTACGCTGCGGAATTTATACATATTTTAGAAAGTGTTTCTATCAACCTTTCAAGTTATTAGGCAATATCGAGTGTTTAGGCTGATTTTATTTTTTACCATCTATGCGAAAAATTCCACAACTGGGAATCGAACACACGACTGCCACATTCGTGGGTTAGTGGCTCAATGCGGCCTGGGTTCGAGGCATGCATTGAGTCGTGGGTTCGAGGCTCAATGCGGCAGTCTAAAAATTCCAGAGCTGATGCAAAATCGTTTAAAAGCAAAAAGTTTCCATGCGTTTCCAGAAAAGATTTAATCCAAAACAAAAGGCACACATGGGATCAAAGTATCATCACTTAATTAATTCTTGAATGGCAGACAAACATTAAAATTTAATGTACAATGTAAACAGTTTTACCATATTAAATGTTATTCATTTTTAGAAGAACGCATGAACATTGTTGAGTTTTTTTTTTTTTTTTTTTTTTTTCCACTGGAATTTAGATTTTGATGAGTGATGTGTGGATGTAATTTTTGTCCTTAGCCGTACCCCCATTAAAATTTAATGTACAATGTAAACAGTTTTACCATATTAAATGTTATTAATTTTTAGAAGAACGCATGAACATTGTTGTTGTTTTTTTTTTTTTGTTTTTTTTTTTTTCCACTGGAATTTAAATTTTGATGAGTGATGTGTGGATGTATTTTTTGTCCTTAGCCGTCCTCAACCTTTCAAGTTATTAGGCAATATCGAGTGTTTAGGCTGATTTTATTTTTTACCATCTATGCGAAAAATTCCACAGCTGGGAATCGAACACACGACTGCCACATTCGTGGGTTAGTGGCTCATTGCGGCCTGGGTTCGATGCATGCATTGAGTCGTGGGTTCGAGGCTCAATGCGGCAGTCTAAAAATTCCAGAGCTGATGCAAAATCGTTTAAAAGCAAAAAGTTTCCAGAAGAGATTTAATCCAAAAGAAAAGGCACACACGGGATCAAAGTATCATCACTTAATTAATTCTTGAATGGCAGACAAACATTAAAATTTAATGTACAATGTAAACAGTTTTACCATATTAAATGTTATTCATTTTTAGAAGAACGCATGAACATTGTTGAGTTTTTTTTTTTTTTTTTCCACTGGAATTTAAATTTTCATGAGTGATGTGTGGATGTATTTTTTGTCCTTAGCCGTCCTCAACCTTTCAAGTTATTAGGCAATATCGAGTGTTTAGGCTGATTTTATTTTTTACCATCTATGCGAAAAATTCCACAGCTGGGAATCGAACACACGACGGCCACATTCGTGGGTTAGTGGCTCAATGCGGCCTGGGTTTGAGGCATGCATTGAGTCGTGGGTTCGAGGCTCAATGCGGCAGTCTAAAAATTCCAGAGCTGATGCAAAATCGTTTAAAAGCAAAAAGTTTCCACGCGTTTCCAGAAGAGATTTAATCCAAAACAAAAGGCACACACGGGATCAAAGTATCATCACTTAATTAATTCTTGAATGGCAGACAAACATTAAAATTTAATGTACAATGTAAACAGTTTTACCATATTAAATGTTATTCATTTTTAGCAGAACGCATGAACATTGTTTTTTTTTTTTTTTTTTTTTTTAATTTAGATTTTGATGAGTGATGTGTGGATGTATTTTTTGTCCTTAGCCGTACCCCCATTAAAATTTAATGTACATTAAAATTTAATGTGCAATGTAAACAGTTTTATCATATTAAATGTTATTCATTTTTGGAAGAACGCATGAACATTGTTGAGTTTTTTTTTTTTTTTTTTTTTTTTTTTTTTTTTTTTTTTTTTTTCCACTGGAATTTAAATTTTGATGTGTGATGTGTGGGTGTATTTTTTGTCCTTAGCCGTACCCCCCCCCCCCCCCCCCCGCCCCCCCCCAACCCCCCCCCTGCCTCACTCGGCAGAAGGCAGATTCGAACGCAAGACTGCCAGTTCTCGAGCCGCATGCTCTACCGACTGTACAAGCGTGAATCAACAGAAAATCGTTCATATTCGAAGTGTACTCTTTGAAATGGAGACTAAGAAAATTTTATCGCAGACTGGTTAGCACTGCTTTTAATGAATTTTAGTTAATTTTTTTCCTTAAGCCAATTTAATAAAAAGTAAATGAAAAAAGAATGTGCGAGTGTTTTTTCTGCGCTTGGGGATGGTGGGAGACGAAACGAAGGTAACTACTGGGATGCTCGAGTTATTTTATTTTATTTCTCGGAGTTTGCAAGGCATCGATGCTCACTCTACTGACTGTGAATGGTGCCATTAATTTAAATTGTCAAAATGAATGAATTTCACATTTCCGAGGAGATGAGTGATTGATATGTATGAACGTTGTCGAGTTTCTGATGATTGTTTTCCCTGTATTAATAGGTTTTGGTTTAGTATACCCATGGCAAGGGTAAATTTTAATCTTTTGTGTTTTAAAGAATTATTCTAATAATCAAAGTAATAATCACGGGATCCAGGGGGGGGCACATGCCTGGGTATGGGAGCCCCCCCCCCCCCCCCTTATGCCATGCCTCTGCGAACATCCCCCACTTCCGACTTGTTTTTTTTCCCTCCGGAGGACGGTGGTTTTCACGAGTGGCATGTGAACGCTTGCTTTTAGAATTACCTGACATTAGTGCGCCGGTGTTTTTTCTGCGCTTGGGGATTGTGCGAGACGAAAGGAAGGTAACTATACTCGTATGTTCGCGTTATTTTATTTCTCGGAGTTTGCAAGGCAGCGAAGCTCACTCTGCTGACTGTCAATGGTTCCGTGAATTTAAATTGTCGAGATGAATGAATTTCGCATTTCTGAGGGGATGAGTGATCAACACGTATGAACGTTGTCGAGTTTCTGATGATTGTTTTCCCTTTGGTTTAGTATACCCATGGCAAGGGTAAATTTTAATCTTTTGTGTTTTAACGAATTATTCTAATAATCAAAGTAGGCAGCAGCAGGGGATCCAGGGGGGGGCACATGCCTGGGTATTGGAGCCCCCCCCCTTATGCCATGCCTCTGCGAACATCCCCCACTTCCGACTTGTTTTTTTTTCCCTCCGGAGGACGGTGGTTTTCACGAGTGGCATGTGAACGCTTGCTTTTAGAATTGCCTGACATTAGTGCGCCGGTGTTTTTTCTGCGCTTGGGGATTGTGCGAGACGAAAGGAAGGTAACTATACTCGTATGTTCGCGTTATTTTATTTCTCGGAGTTTGCAAGGCAGCGAAGCTCACTCTGCTGACTGTGAACGGTTCCGTGAATTTAAATTGTCGAGATGAATGAATTTCGCATTTCTGAGGGGATGAGTGATCGACACGTATTAACGTTGTCGAGTTTCTGATGATTGTTTTCCCTTTGGTTTAGTATACCCATGGCAAGGGTAAATTTTAATCTTTTGTGTTTTAACGAATTATTCTAATAATCAAAGTAGGCAGCAGCAGGGGATCCAGGGGGGGGCACATGCCTGGGTATTGGAGCCCCCCCCCTTATGCCATGCCTCTGCAAACATCCCCCACTTCCGACTTGTTTTTTTTTCCCTCCGGAGGACGGTGGTTTTCACGAGTGGCATGTGAACGCTTGCTTTTAGAATTGCCTGACATTAGTGCGCCGGTGTTTTTTCTGCGCTTGGGGATGGTGCGAGACGAAAGGAAGGTAACTATACTCGTATGTTTGCGTTATTTTATTTCTCGGAGTTTGCAAGGCAGCGAAGCTCACTCTGCTGACTGTGAACGGTTCCGTGAATTTAAATTGTCGAGATGAATGAATTTCGCATTTCTGAGGGGATGAGTGATCGACACGTATGAACGTTGTCGAGTTTCTGATGATTGTTTTCCCTTTGGTTTAGTATACCCATGGCAAGGGTAAATTTTAATCTTTTGTGTTTTAACGAATTATTCTAATAATCAAATTAGGCAGCAGCAGGGGATCCAGGGGGGGCACATGCCTGGGTATGGGAGCCCCCCCCTTACGCCATGCCACTGCGAACATCCCCCACTTCCGACTTGTTTTTTTTTTCCCTCCGGAGGACGGTGGTTTTGACGAGTGGCATGTGAACGCTTGCTTTTAGAATTGCCTGACATTAGTGCGCCGGTGTTTTTTCTGCGCTTGGGGATGGTGCGAGACGAAAGGAAGGTAACTATACTCGTATGTTCGCGTTATTTTATTTCTCGGAGTTTGCAAGGCAGCGAAGCTCACTCTGCTGACTGTCAATGGTTCGGTGAATTTAAATTGTCGAGATGAATGAATTTCGCATTTCTGAGGGGATGAGTGATCGACACGTATGAACGTTGTCGAGTTTCTGATGATTGTTTTCCCTTTGGTTTAGTATACCCATGGCAAGGGTAAATTTTAATCTTTTGTGTTTAAACGAATTATTCTAGTAATCAAAGTGTGGGGGGAGCAAGCAAATATCTTTGGAAGGTATCTTGAGCTTTCGAAGGTTTTCTTTGAATAATATTTCCTTCTTTTCAATAACATTCATACTACATTTCATTATCTGCCCCGTATGCGAGAATAATTTGTATTTGTTCGTGCCATGAGTTTTGGAAGGTTTTCTTCCAGAGACATTTGCCATTTTAAAACTGTGTTTATATTGTATATTAAATTTTAATGTATGCCATCTAAGAATGCATTGTGTGATAATTCAGAAATCATTACGTGATAATGTTTTGTTTCGGTGAGTGAGTTGCGTTTTGGAAGGTTTTCTTCGAATAACATTTAATATGGCAAGCTGTTCAAATTGTATACTAAAGTTTAATGTTTGTGCGCTTCGAAACCGACAGTTCGATTGCCGCTGCAGGCCGTTCAAGAGGGTGGGAGAATTGGGGGTGGGCGAGGAAATATCTTTGGAAGGTTTTCTTCCAGAGACATTTGCCATTTTAAAACTGTGTTTAAATTGTATATTAGCCATCCTCTTGAGCTTTCGAAGGTTTTCTTTGAATAATATTTCCTTCTTTTCAATAACATTCATACTACATTTCATTATCTGCCCCGTATGCGAGAATAATTTGTATTTGTTCGTGCCATGAGTTTTGGAAGGTTTTCTTCCAGAGACATTTGCCATTTTAAAACTGTGTTTATATTGTATATTAAATTTTAATGTATGCCATCTAAGAATGCATTGTGTGATAATTCAGAAATCATTACGTGATAATGTTTTGTTTCGGTGAGTGAGTTGCGTTTTGGAAGGTTTTCTTCGAATAACATTTAATATGGCAAGCTGTTCAAATTGTATACTAAAGTTTAATGTTTGTGCGCTTCGAAACCGACAGTTCGATTGCCGCTGCAGGCCGTTCAAGAGGGTGGGAGAATTGGGGGTGGGCGAGGAAATATCTTTGGAAGGTTTTCTTCCAGAGACATTTGCCATTTTAAAACTGTGTTTAAATTGTATATTAGCCATCCTCTTGAGCTTTCGAAGGTTTTCTTTGAATAATATTTCCTTCTTTTCAATAACATTCATACTACATTTCATTATCTGCCCCGTATGCGAGAATAATTTGTATTTGTTCGTGCCATGAGTTTTGGAAGGTTTTCTTCCAGAGACATTTGCCATTTTAAAACTGTGTTTATATTGTATATTAAATTTTAATGTATGCCATCTAAGAATGCATTGTGTGATAATTCAGAAATCATTACGTGATAATGTTTTGTTTCGGTGAGTGAGTTGCGTTTTGGAAGGTTTTCTTCGAATAACATTTAATATGGCAAGCTGTTCAAATTGTATACTAAAGTTTAATGTTTGTGCGCTTCGAAACCGACAGTTCGATTGCCGCTGCAGGCCGTTCAAGAGGGTGGGAGAATTGGGGGTGGGCGAGGAAATATCTTTGGAAGGTTTTCTTCCAGAGACATTTGCCATTTTAAAACTGTGTTTAAATTGTATATTAGCCATCCTCTTGAGCTTTCGAAGGTTTTCTTTGAATAATATTTCCTTCTTTTCAATAACATTCATACTACATTTCATTATCTGCCCCGTATGCGAGAATAATTTGTATTTGTTCGTGCCATGAGTTTTGGAAGGTTTTCTTCCAGAGACATTTGCCATTTTAAAACTGTGTTTATATTGTATATTAAATTTTAATGTATGCCATCTAAGAATGCATTGTGTGATAATTCAGAAATCATTACGTGATAATGTTTTGTTTCGGTGAGTGAGTTGCGTTTTGGAAGGTTTTCTTCGAATAACATTTAATATGGCAAGCTGTTCAAATTGTATACTAAAGTTTAATGTTTGTGCGCTTCGAAACCGACAGTTCGATTGCCGCTGCAGGCCGTTCAAGAGGGTGGGAGAATTGGGGGTGGGCGAGGAAATATCTTTGGAAGGTTTTCTTCCAGAGACATTTGCCATTTTAAAACTGTGTTTAAATTGTATATTAGCCATCCTCTTGAGCTTTCGAAGGTTTTCTTTGAATAATATTTCCTTCTTTTCAATAACATTCATACTACATTTCATTATCTGCCCCGTATGCGAGAATAATTTGTATTTGTTCGTGCCATGAGTTTTGGAAGGTTTTCTTCCAGAGACATTTGCCATTTTAAAACTGTGTTTATATTGTATATTAAATTTTAATGTATGCCATCTAAGAATGCATTGTGTGATAATTCAGAAATCATTACGTGATAATGTTTTGTTTCGGTGAGTGAGTTGCGTTTTGGAAGGTTTTCTTCGAATAACATTTAATATGGCAAGCTGTTCAAATTGTATACTAAGTTTAATGTTTGTGCGCTTCGAAACCGACAGTTCGATTGCCGCTGCAGGCCGTTCAAGAGGGTGGGAGAATTGGGGGTGGGCGAGGAAATATCTTTGGAAGGTTTTCTTCCAGAGACATTTGCCATTTTAAAACTGTGTTTAAATTGTATATTAGCCATCCTCTTGAGCTTTCGAAGGTTTTCTTTGAATAATATTTCCTTCTTTTCAATAACATTCATACTACATTTCATTATCTGCCCCGTATGCGAGAATAATTTGTATTTGTTCGTGCCATGAGTTTTGGAAGGTTTTCTTCCAGAGACATTTGCCATTTTAAAACTGTGTTTATATTGTATATTAAATTTTAATGTATGCCATCTAAGAATGCATTGTGTGATAATTCAGAAATCATTACGTGATAATGTTTTGTTTCGGTGAGTGAGTTGCGTTTTGGAAGGTTTTCTTCGAATAACATTTAATATGGCAAGCTGTTCAAATTGTATACTAAAGTTTAATGTTTGTGCGCTTCGAAACCGACAGTTCGATTGCCGCTGCAGGCCGTTCAAGAGGGTGGGAGAATTGGGGGTGGGCGAGGAAATATCTTTGGAAGGTTTTCTTCCAGAGACATTTGCCATTTTAAAACTGTGTTTAAATTGTATATTAGCCATCCTCTTGAGCTTTCGAAGGTTTTCTTTGAATAATATTTCCTTCTTTTCAATAACATTCATACTACATTTCATTATCTGCCCCGTATGCGAGAATAATTTGTATTTGTTCGTGCCATGAGTTTTGGAAGGTTTTCTTCCAGAGACATTTGCCATTTTAAAACTGTGTTTATATTGTATATTAAATTTTAATGTATGCCATCTAAGAATGCATTGTGTGATAATTCAGAAATCATTACGTGAGAATGTTTTGATTCGGTGAGTGAGTTGTGTTTTGGAAGGTTTTCTTCGAATAACATTTAATATGGCAAGCTGTTCAAATTGTATACTAAAGTTTAATGTTTGTGCGCTTCGAAACAGACAGTTCGATTGCCGCTGCAGGCCGTTCAAGAGGGTGGGAGAATTGTGGGTGGGCGAGGAAATATCTTTGGAAGGTTTCCTTCCACAGATATTTGCTGTTTTAAAAATGTGTTTAAATTGTATATTAGCCTTCCTCTTGAGCTTTCGAAGGTTTTCTTTGAATAATATTTCCTTCTTTTCAATAACATTCATACTACATTTCATTATCTGCCCCGTATGCGAGAATAATTTGTATTTGTTCGTGCCATGAGTTTTGGAAGGTTTTCTTCCAGAGACATTTGCCATTTTAAAACTGTGTTTATATTGTATATTAAATTTTAATGTATGCCATCTAAGAATGCATTGTGTGATAATTCAGAAATCATTACGTGATAATGTTTTGATTCGGTGAGTGAGTTGTGTTTTGGAAGGTTTTCTTCGAATAACATTTAATATGGCAAGCTGTTCAAATTGTATACTAAGTTTAATGTTTGTGCGCTTCGAAACCGACAGTTCGATTGCCGCTGCAGGCCGTTCAAGAGGGTGGGAGAATTGGGGATGGGCGAGGAAATATCTTTGGAAGGTTTTCTTCCAAAGATATTTGCTGTTTTAAAACTGTGTTTAAATTGTATGTTAGCCATCCTCTTGAGCTTTCGAAGGTTTTCTTTGAATAATATTTCCTTCTTTTCAATAACATTCATACTACATTTCATTATCTGCCCCGTATGCGAGAATAATTTGTATT
>JAWZYV010010915.1:0-10000 GCA_038373885.1 Cheiracanthium punctorium | reverse complement strand
GCTCTGTCTCGTGCGGCTAAACGCCGCTTGTCCCTCTAAGAAGAACGCCCGGCAGAGTGGACCGGGACGTCTATTTAGTAGGCTAGAGTCTCGTTCGTTATCGGAATTAACCAGACAAATCGCTCCACCAACTAAGAACGGCCATGCACCACCACCCACAGAATCAAGAAAGAGCTCTTAATCTGTCAATCCTTCCTGTGTCCGGGCCGGGTAAGTTTCCCCGTGTTGAGTCAAATTAAGCCGCAGGCTCCATTCCTGGTGGTGCCCTTCCGTCAATTCCTTTAAGTTTCAGCTTTGCAACCATACTTCCCCCGGAACCCAAAAGCTTTGGTTTCCCGGAAGCTGCCCGGCGTGTCATTTGAGGAACACAGCCGGATCGCTGGCTGGCATCGTTTATGGTTAGAACTAGGGCGGTATCTGATCGCCTTCGAACCTCTAACTTTCGTTCTTGATTAATGGAAACATTCTTGGCAAATGCTTTCGCAGTAGTTCGTCTTGCGACGGTCCAAGAATTTCACCTCTAGCGTCGCAATACGAATGCCCCCGTCTGTCCCTCTTAATCATTACCTCGTGTTCCGAAAACCAACAAAATAGAACCGAGGTCCTATTCCATTATTCCATGCACCATTATTCAGGCGTCGCGCCTGCTTTGAGCACTCTAATTTTTTCAAAGTAAACTTGCCGGTCACCCAAGACAACCGGTGAAGATCATCAAGAGAAACCGGCTGGCTGTTCAGAACAAGCAGTAACCACCGGTAAGTGGACCGCCCGTCTGGAACTGAGATCCAACTACGAGCTTTTTAACCGCAACAACTTTAATATACGCTATTGGAGCTAGAATTACCGCGGCTGCTGGCACTAGACTTGCCCTCCAATGGATCCTCGTTAAAGGATTTAGAGTGTACTCATTCCAATTACGGGGTCTCAAAAGAGTCCCGTATTGTTATTTTTCGTCACTACCTCCCCGTTCTGGGAGTGGGTAATTTGCGCGCCTGCTGCCTTCCTTGGATGTGGTAGCCGTTTCTCAGGCTCCCTCTCCGGAATCGAACCCTGATTCCCCGTTACCCGTTACGACCATGGTAGGCGCGTAACCTACCATCGAAAGTTGATAAGGCAGACACTTGAAAGATACGTCGCCGGGACGGGCCCGTGCGATCAGCCCAAAGTTATACAGAGTCACCACAGTTTACGGACCGAAGTCCGATTGGTTTTGGTCTAATAAAAGCGCTCGTCCCCGAAGGTCGGAGCTCTGCTGCATGTATTAGCTCTAGAATTGCCACAGTTATCCAAGTAGTAAGGTACGATCCAAGGAACCATAACTGATTTAATGAGCCATTCGCGGTTTCGCCTTAATACGGCATGTACTTAGACATGCATGGCTTAATCTTTGAGACAAGCATATGACTACTGGCAGGATCAACCAGGTATCTTCTCCGTCAAAGAGAAGGTTCGAATCGCAGCCGACTCGAATCCCGAACTCGTGGCGCGCCTCTCCGAAGGGAGAGGCGCGGACCCCGCAGCGACGGCGGGATCCACGTTTTATCACCACGTGCGAGAGATTCTCGTCATCGCGTTCGGTAGCAGTTCGAAACTCACGACGTCCCCGCCGGCATCAGCGCCGGGAGGTTTGCGTACGTGGGCGTCGAGCGGTTTGTGCGTCGGACGCAGGGGCAGAAAACCCTTCATCTCAACACGCTCCTCCTTCAGAGACTGCGGCACTCAGTCCGAGACTCTGGAAGATTCGCCGTGGAAGACTGAGATTGCGGGGCAGGCAGGAGTGGAGCGCCAGTCGGGCGCCGGACACTCAAAGTCTTTTCAATTCGAGACAGAAAGTCTCGATCGACTTGTCGACGACTTGCAATTCCCATACGGTGACCGTTAGTTGAAACTGCAAGCCGTATGAGAAAACAATCGGAAAAGAGGCCGAAACCCCAATCCTCTTGTCTTCTCACAGACACCACCTGCTCCACATGTAACGCGAAAGTGCTGCATCAACAAAAAATGGCCGCCGGAAACGACGTCGACTTCCGCCGATACTTCCGGTGCCAAATATGTCCACGATGCGCAAAATCGTAATCCTCGAAAATCATATGCTGTTTGACCGGAGTTTTCCGCATTAATTTCGAGGTATCGTGGTCTCGCACTTTTGTCCTTCCAAAATTTTTTCTTCGTACTACTATATTTGAACTTTGATAAAATAAACTCGCTTAAATTTTTTTTCACACGTTTTGGTGTTTAGAGGCTCTCGACGCCCTTCCCTACACTTAAAAGGCATCGTCCGAAAAGTTTCGCGATTATCCGGCAAAGTTTTTTTTTTTTCGTAACTTTGAAACTTTTTACAGCGTCATAGGATTAAAACCTGCCTTCTGAACACGAACGCAATCCATCGGAGCACGCTAACACACAGAAATTTACGCAAAATTTTTTCGCACGTTCTGGTGTTCAGAGGTTCATGAAGCTCTTCCCCACACTTAAACGGCATCGTCCGAAAAGTTTCGCGATTATCCGGCAATGTTTTTTTTTCGGGACTTTGAAATTTTTTGCCGAAATGCCATCGGAACACGCGAACACAAAATTTCTCTTTTTTTCGGAACTTTGAAACTTTTTCAAGCGTCATAGGATTAAAACCTGCCTTCTAAACACGAATGCAAGCAATCGGAGCACGCTAACACGCAGAAATTCACTTAAAATTTTTTCGCACGTTCTGGTGTTGAGAGGCTCTTAAAGCCCTTCCCCACACTTATAAGACATCGTTCGAAAAGTTTCGCGGTTATCCGGCAATTTTTTTTTTTTTCGGAACTTTGAAACTTTTTCCAGCGTCATAGGATTTTAAAACTTGCCCTCTGAACACGAACAGAAGCCATCGGAACACGCGAACACACAGAAATTCTCTTGGAAATTCTTTTGCGCGTTCTGGTGTTCAAAGGCTCTTAAAGCCCTTCCCTACACTCTAAAAGGGGCAGAGTAAGGTTTAGAGATCCGCCGCTATGAATTTTCATGACGATCCGCTGCATAGTCCTGAAGTTGATGCGCTGCAGCGCCACCTAGTAGTGAGTAACACCTAAATGAAGTCAGAGTATATTCTCCATGCTCAAATGTGTCAGTATAAAATTTTTATAGCGGTCGGCCCAGCGGTATCGAAGTTGATGCGCTGCAGCGCCACCTAGCAGTGAGTAACATCTAAATGAAGTCAGAGTATATTCTCCATGCTCAAATGTGTCAGTATAAAATTTTTATAGCGGTCGGCCCAGCGGTATCGAAGTTGATGCGCTGCAGCGCCACCTAGTAGTGAGTAACACCTAAATGAAGTCAGAGTATATTCTCCATGCTCAAATGTGTCAGTATAAAATTTTTATAGCGGTCGGCCCATCGGTATCGAAGTTGATGCGCTGCAGCGCCACCTAGCAGTGAGTAACATCTAAATGAAGTCAGAGTATATTCTCCATGCTCAAATATGTCAGTAGAAAATTTTTATAGCGGTCGGCCCAGCGGTATCGAAGTTGATGCGCTGCAGCGCCACCTAGGAGTGAGTAACATCTAAATGAAGTCAGAGTATATTCTCCATGCTCAAATGTGTCAGTATAAAATTTTTATAGCGGTCGGCGCAGCGGTATCGAAGTTGATGCGCTGCAGCGCCACCTAGCAGTGAGTAACATCTAAATGAAGTCAGAGTATATTCTCCATGCTCAAATGTGTCAGTATAAAATTTTTATAGCGGTCGGCCCAGCGGTATCGAAGTTGATGCGCTGCAGCGCCACCTAGCAGTGAGTAACATCTAAATGAAGTCAGAGTATATTCTCCATGCTCAAATGTGTCAGTATAAAATTTTTATAGCGGTCGGCCCAGCGGTATCGAAGTTGATGCGCTGCAGCGCCACCTAGTGGTGATTAAGATCAAAAGTAACAGAGAATATATTCTCCTCTCTCAAATGTGCAATTATAAAAAATTGTATGCCGATCGGTCCAACGGCATAGAAGTTTATGCGCTGCAGCGCCGTCTAGCGTCGAGTTTAAGCGGAACGGCTAATCTAAAACTATCGTACGTCCTCAAATGTCCATGCGTACTAATTTTCATCAAAAACGGTATTTTCACAGCAAGCGGTCCAACGGAATAGAACCCGACGCTCTTCAGCGCCACCTTGCGGCAATTTATGGCAAAATGGACTGCGTAAAAATATTCTCCGTGTTTAAATATCCCTAGGTACGAATTTTCGTCAAGATAGATCGAACGGTTTTGTCACAGCGAGCGGTTGAACAGAATTCGACGCTCTGCAGCGCCGCCTAGAGGAAAATGGATAGTGTGAAAATATTCTCCGTGTTCCAATATCCAAGCGCACAAATTTTCGTCAAAATCGCTTGAACGGTATTTTCGTAGCACGCAGTTGAACGGAATAGAAATCGACGCTCTGCAGCGCCGCCTAGAGGAAAATGGATAGTGTGAAAATATTCTCCGTGTTCCAATATCCAAGCGCACAAATTTTCGTCAAAATCCCTTGAACGGTATTTTCGTAGCACGCAGTTGAACGGAATAGAAATCTTCGTTCTGCAGCGCCACCTAGCGTCAAGTTACAGAAAAACGGATAGCGCAAAAGCGTTCTCCGTGCGCAAATATCCGTTCGTACCAATTTTCATCGGAATCTGTTGAACGGTATTTTCACAGCAAGCGGTCCGAAGGAATAGAACCCGACGCTCTTCAGCGTCACCTTGCGGCAATTTATGGCAAAATGGACTGCGTAAAAATATTCTCCGTGTTTAAATATCCCTAGGTACGAATTTTCGTCAAGATCGATCGAACGTTTTTTTCACAGCGAGCGGTTGAACAGAATTCGACGCTCTGCAGCGCCGCCTAGAGGAAAATGGATAGTGTGAAAATATTCTCCGTGTTCCAATATCCAAGCGCACAAATTTTCGTCAAAATCGCTTGAACGGTATTTTCGTAGCACGCAGTTGAACGGAATAGAAATCGTCGTTCTGCAGCGCCACCTAGCGTCAAGTTACAGAAAAACGGATAGCGCAAAAGCGTTCTCCGTGCGCAAATATCCGTCAGTACCAATTTTCATCGGAATCTGTTGAACGGTATTTTCACAGCAAGCGGTCCGACGGAATAGAACCCGACGCTCTTCAGCGCCACCTTGCGGCAAGTTATGGCAAAATGGATTGCGTAAAAATATTCTCCGTGTTCAAATATCCCTACGTACCAATTTTCGTCAAGATAGATAGAACGGTATTCTCACAGCGAGCGGTTGAACAGAATTCGACGTTCTGCAGCGCCACCTAGCGGCGAGCTAGAGGAAAATGGATAGTGTAAAAATATTCTCCGTGTTCAAATATCCATGCGCACAAATTTTCGTCAAAATCGCTTGAACGGTATTTTCGTAGCACGCAGTTGAACGGAATAGAAGTCGACATTCTGCAGCGCAATCTAGCGTCAAGTTACAGAAAAACGGAAAGTGTAAAAGTATTGTACGTCCTCAAATATCCATGTGTACTAATTTTCACAGCAAGCGGTCCGACGGAATAGAATTCGATGCTCTTCAGCGCCACCTTGCGGCAAGTTATGGCAAAATGGATTGCTTAAAAATATTCTCCGTGTTCAAATATCCCTTCGTACCAATTTTTGTCGAGATAGATAGAACGGTATTCTCAGAGCGAGCGGTTGAACAGAATTCGACTTTCTGCAGCGCCACCTAGCGGCGAGCTAGAGGAAAATGGATAGTGTAAAAATATTCTCCGTGTTCAAATATCCATGCGCACATATTTTCGTCAAAATGCCTTCAACGGTATTTTCATAGCACGCAGTTAAACTAAGGTGACCAAACGTCCCCATTTTCTGGGGACAGTCTCCATTTTCAGGACGTTTTTCAAATTGTCCCCAGAATGTAAAAATGGAACTGGGGACAATTTTTTAATTATTGCATTGTTTTTCAATTAAATTGCTGTTAATTATTGCATTAATTGTAAATGTCCCCAGTTTTGTTGCCAGAATCGGGGACATGTCCCCGATTCTGACTACAAAAATCTGGTCACCTTAAGTTAAACAGAATAGAAGTCGACATTCTGCAGCGCAATCTAGCATCAAGTTACAGAAAAACGGAAAGTGTAAAAGTATTGTACGTCCTCAAATATCCATGTGTACTAATTTTCACAGCAAGCGGTCCGACGGAATAGAATTCGATGCTCTTCAGCGCCACCTTGCGGCAAGTTCTGGCAAAATGGATTGTGTAAAAAAATTCTCCGTGTTCAAATATCCCCACGTACCAATTTTCGTCAAGCTAGATCGAACGGTTTTTTCATAGCGAGCGGTTGAACAGAATTCGACGTCCTGCAGCACCATCTAGCGGCGAGCTAGAGGAAAATGTATAGCATAAAAATCTTCTCCTTGACGAAAGACTTGAGTATACCAAATTTCATGGTGTTCGGTCAATAACCTCCTTAACCATTTCGAACTTTTTTCTGTTTCTAAACTTTCGAAATGAAAAATAATCAAATAATATCCATTGTAAATGTTTTTGGATGGCGTAATAAATAACTAGCCTCCTTGAGAAATTTTGTGCCATACAAAATTTATATTCTTCACTCCCTTATCACAGACATGTATGCATATATGTGAGTTGCAGTAGTCGTAACCCCCCCCATGAAAAATTTATGGATACGCCACTGATGTTTGGCAACAGTTTGCCAGCACATTTGAAGCAAAAATTGTTTCGTCAAAATGACCGCCGGGATTGTACGTAACTACTAATGAGAATATTGAAGATTTTGTAATTTTTTGAATTGATCTTACGCTTATCACTGAATCAATCATTCACTCATAACGATTCCGGACAACCACTAGAAGATAAAACTTACTGCCATTACTCTTTAGAGAAAAAAAAAAAGCGAAAGAACATCTGCACAGTTTGTGCTATCCGCTTCAAGTATATCAAAATTACGTATAAAAATGTAGAAAGAAGTCTGCGCTACTTTAAAAATCTCAAAATCTACCCATTTCCCTATTTTAAAGTTTTTTTTCGTTTTTTTCAGCACCATTTTATTTCCGAAAGTAAATTTAAAAAAAAAAAAAAAAAAAAAAAAGGTGTATTGTTTGCTCGACAACGCGCTGTTTCGAGTGAAGCTGTTTCGAGTGACAATGACATCATACTCCAATCATGGTTTACAGGCTTTGAAGAGAAAACTGAGATTCCAATTCGTTTAAAATTGTTTTTCCAGATAACGTCGTTTAACTTTTTTCGACAGATTTCGGTTTGCATTTAACCCCTCTTGTATTGATGCTTCAAGCAGACGATCATTTTTAATGAAAAAAAAGTTAAACGACGTTATCTGGAAAAACGACTCCTAAGTGTTTTAACCCTTCAAATTCTGGATTTCCTATCATTATGAAGCAGAATTCGTATTGTGTTGGATTGTTCACCCACTAATAAGGAAATTGAGGTCGGTTTAGCCGGTGCTGAAACAGGTTAGCTTTACCCCACTGATTCTTCTCCGACGCGCTGGTCTGGGTTCCGATCACTGCTTCCTCTAGTGGGATCGCGGGTAGAGGTTACCGTAAAAAGGAAATAATTTCAACAGACAAAACCCTTTAGAAGATTAAAAATCAAAATATCATCTACACTGCTTTTACGATCTTCTTGTACTTTTTCATAAATATGTAGAAAGAAATCTGCACTACATTTAAAGAATAAAAATCTACTCGTTCCCTAATTTTAGAGAGATTTTTCGGTACTTTCCGATCCATTTTATTTCCGAGAGTAATAAAGTGTGTCGTTTGAGTGACATAAGTCACTGTCATCAGGCTTTGAAGGGACAATTGCAATCCCAAATCGTCTGAAATAGTTTTCCTAGATTACACAGTATTATTTTATTTCAGTTATTTTACAGCCTTTATTTACCCTCCTTTCTTCTTTTCAGGAATCTCGTGAAGCTACATTCAGGCTGCTCCGTGCCGCGATGATGTCACCAAGCTAAGCCACGGTCTCCGCCAAGAGATCGCTGAATTTTCTAGAAGAGAACAAAATATCAGCGTAGGAGAGAGAACTGTCAGCTGAGAAAGGATGGCCGTTACATTACGGCTCAATTAAATGCAATACGAAAAGTGAGTCTTTAGAAGGTTGCTAATACAAAATTATTAAATAATTAAACATTACACATATCAACACTTAAACCATATTTATTTTAAAACTTCTACGAATTTATGTTACACACTGAAACGATAAAGAATTAAGCATGCCACATTTGGTCGGTCGCTGGAGCTAAGCCATCCTACATGCACACCAACTGCGAGTGCAAGCGTAATCCTCTTCCTTCAGCGCGAGCCAGGTGCCAAAGTATTTTCCTGCGCGGTTGACAGTTATCGCCTTCCGCGCCGTAACGCGCTAGTTTCCGGATGCAGGAGATTACTGCGGGTCAGACCCCAACAGAACATCTGTTGTTTATTGCCTTATACTTGAAGCCAAAATGTGCCAAATACTGCTGTTATTATACGACTAGAAGTCAGTTGTGAAGCAATTACAACCAGCGCTCTTCTGAAATCGTGAAAAAACTTTCCCATTCCAAAGATTTCGTTTTCTGTACATAGATATTCTTATGTCTACACAGACAATTTCTTTGCTTCGCTTGATTTCCGCTTATAGATACTTGATTTATTTGTGAAAAGAGAAATTAAACTGCATAATCTAGAAAAACAATTTTAAAGCCTCTATAAAAAAAAAAACTTGGCAGTTCGAGCCTCGTCAGGGTAGATCCCCCTGAACCCCACAAATTTTTTAGTTTCATTATTGCCATATTAAAACGATATTAATTGACTTTGTCATTTTATCGCTCATCTTTTGCGTATTTTGCCTGGTAACCCTATGTTGGAATTTTAATGAATGTAACCTATTTAGGGAAAATACATGTGATGCATATTCTATAGCTTACAAAATATTGTAACAATAGATTAAAGCTGTTGTGAACTAATAGTATTTAAATGCATGTAAAATTATGTCGCATTTTTTCAATAAAGGGTGATGAGAGATAAAATGACATTCATTAATAGCGCAGTCTTATCTCTTTTCTTTTTGTAAAGGGCTGCAAGAGAGGGTGATGTAATTTAAAATTTTTTTAAAAGTGTCTGTTTTATGTAGTGTCTGAAGTATTTATTACTGAAACGTGACCCTAAAAAACAGCATTAAGTGGAAATGAGACATTTTTCAAAGTGAGAAGTTCACTGAAACGGTGAAACTTTTCACTTTTTGGATAGCGAATGCCGCTGACATAATATTTTTTGTGTCATTATATTGCAATGATCTCATGTTAGTACATATGATGCAAACTTTAAGTCAAGATTAAAATATTTTTTCTTTTCTAGATTCCACATCCCTGGAATTAATTCGAATTACACATGTGAGGAAAATTTCCGTTTCTTACTGTTCGAAGAATGGGCGGGCACGCAGCTAGTGTAATCATATAAGGTAAAAAGCTATTTTAAAATTTAAATTTATGTTCCATTACATGTATTTTTAAAATTTTTTATAACTGAATTTGTAACTTATTTTGATAGCTGATATTGTAACTAAGCTATTGTAATCATGGGCGTAGCCAGAAATTTTTCATAGGGAGGGTTACGGCTACTACAACTCATATATATGTACACGTGTGTTTGATAATGTAACAAAGAATATACATTTTGTATGCCAAAAAATTCATCATGAGGGTTATGACACCCCCCCCAAAAAACCCTAATGAATCAATTTATAACTGGTTTTGATAGCCGACACTCTAACTATGCTAATGTAATCATAAAACGTGCAAATTTATTAGGCAATTTGGAGTGTTTAGGCTGATTTTATTTTTTACCAACTATGCGAAAAATTCGAGCTGGGAATCGAACCCACGACTGAAGCATTCCTGGGTTAGAGGCTCAATGCGGCGTGGGTTCGAGGCATGCATTGAGTCGTGTGTTCGAGACTCAATGCGGCAGTCCAAAAATTCCAGAGCTAGGAATCGAACCCATGTATGCCGCA